>JAVTVY010010039.1:0-44735 GCA_036873755.1 Hanleya hanleyi
AACAAGTCAATTATATGTACTGAAATTAGAGCAGTCAATGCGGGCCTCCTGAAAAGTAGAATGTATTACGACCATACACTAAATATATACACAAAGTAAATTCAGTTCAAGTCACTATGCCTGGTATAGCTGGATTTCTGACAAGCTTAATGTTTATCTATACTGAAATGTGAGCAGTCAATGCTGACCTCATGAGAAATAGAATGTATTATGACCATAATCACACACTAATTATATACACCAAGTAAATTCAGTTCAAGTCACTATGATATAACTGGATTTTTGACAAGCTTTGTATGTTCATGTATACTGAATTGATGAGCAGTCAATGCTGACCTCATGAGAAGTAGAATGTATTATGACCATGGTCGCACACTAAATATAAACAGTCACCAAGTAAATTCAGTTCAAGTCAGTATGCTATAGCTGGATTTCTGACAAGTTGTATGTTCATGTCTACTGAATTGTGAGCAGTCAATGCTGACCTCCTGCGCAGCAGAATGTATTATAACGATGATATAACTGGCTTTCTGACAAGCTTAGTTTGTTCATGTATACTGAAATGTGAGCAGTCAATGCTGACCTCATGAGAATGTATTATGACCCTGATCATACACTAAATATATATACACCAAGTAAATTCAGTTCGAGACACTGTGATACAGCTGGATTTCAGAGATACACGTAGGCGGTGATGCACAGTGTATCTGAGTGATGATAGATAGAGCATACAAAATCGTTGGTAAATTCTGGCTCGTAAAAATCCATGTTAACGTTGGTAATATGTATACCACTTGGTAGAACAGGTAAGTCAGCAAAAGCAGCAGGATTCTAGCTTGATGGACTATTCTGGAGTTGATGAAGAAGGAATGATGGATATTCCAGTCGATGATAGGTCTCCATCTCATGAATATACAATGGAGCAGAGGGTCCAAAACAGGATAGGAGTGACTGGACAGCGGAATGGGATAAAAAACCACCTGGGCTTCCCAACATCCAAAATCGTCCGCAGACACAACAGGATCTGTAATTATAGAGATATAACGCAGTATCCACATTCTGGGCATGCGATTCATTTCCTGATGTCCTGGATTCATGAATTCAGGATTGAACAGTAATGTCTAAATGGTAACTAGACAATGTAGATACAGAGCACTTGAGAAACAATCTGTATGTTCAGGCCCTGGACCTTCTGTATTTAAATCAGCTATGAATGAGAGTCACTACTCTTGAGTGTAGCAAGTGGGTCAACCTCCCGTATTTACAACCACAAGTGGCACTACTGTGAGTGTGACAAATAAGGGTCAACCTAAGAGCAGCAAATTGTGTCAACACTGTGACAAATTGGGTCTTCCTCATATAAACTGGATAAATGTCATATACTGTGAAAAATCAGATCATAATATAAGGCCACCCACAATATTTTCTAGGGTTGCCTGTTCACATATGTGAAAAGGTTACATAAGGAAGTTTTAGATTTGATAGGATAGGATAGGATAGGATTTCACAAAATTGTGTTAAAACATGAAATCACAAACAATAGGGTCAACGTGCCCAAGTGTCTTATCGATTCATACAGTGCAATGGCAAAAGGGGTCAACCTCCCCTGTAATAAATAGTGACAAATGGGGTCAACCTCCCCTGCAATTACACTGGGGTCAACTTCCCCAGGAATCACAGTCACTAAATCATACCATGTACAGTCACTATGTATCATGGTAAACAAGGGGCCAATCTCCCCTGTAAAATAGCCATGTTGTACAATGTACAGTGGCCAAGGCAGGGTTGGAGATAAGGGAAAATAATTTGATCAGAGATCATTATTAAAAGCTTTGAATTTGATCAGCAAAATATTTATCCATGTTTTATCACTATGGAATTTGGATTGGTTCGTGTCCAAATTTGATTAGTTATTGCTGATCACTGTCCCTTATTTCCATACCTGCAAGGGGTCAACCTCCCCTTGAACAAATAGTGACAAATGGGGTCAACCTCCCCAGCAATTACAATTAGCTGTGTACAATGTACATTAGCAAATGGGGTCAACCTCCCCTGTAATCGCAATCAATTAAAATATGCCATGCCAGAAATGCCTCTGAAATTTTAGGTGCTTCAGTTTAAAAGTGTGCATATTCTCACAAATATCTTCATGTAAGTTGAATTTAGCTAAGTTTTTAACAAATTCACAGCCACTCACCATGATTTTGAAATTAGTCTCTTAGATATTTTAAGAATAGAGATTTAGAGCTCACAAAGCACCGAATTTGCCATGTATAAGTGCATGACAATTCATAATTATAAATAGTGAACAAAGGCTAATGGGCAACCTAGCCTAGGTTTAGAAACCATGTATATTATGATATTAACTGCTTCCACTGGAAGACCATTTCTCTTCCAAAAACATTGCAGTGATTAATTTTATTAAAATAAAAAAAAATCATGAAAAGTCAATTCCCAAAATTATGACAAATGTCTTAGGGTCTGTGGCAAATCGCTCAACTGATATATCAGCCCAATCAATCAATGTTAACAAGCAGTAGTATGATGAACATGGCCACTAAGTGTGAGAAATAGACCGATATGTACTCAAGTGCATGCTCGAATTGGAATGTTGCATAATGCATGCTTATAGTGCACACCAGCACTGTGAGTATAGTTCAATGACTTTCCATGCTTACCATTGGAATTTATGTCAACAATTGATGGTCCATCAAGGTGCAGCTTTTAATGAAAGTCTCCATAAGCATATTAATACTACACACTCTGACACGAGATTTAAAGTATGAAAAGGAGAAGTCTGAAGAGTGTATAAATTCTATCAAACAGTTTGATTCTAAAACAGCATCAATAGTAATGATAGTACGGTGAATTGTACAATTATAGGACACTATGAAAATTCAAATGTTTACAAATTAATTTCTTATTTACTAAATTTCATTATACATAACCAAAATATGGAAATAATTTCAGACTAATGTGATCACCTTGTGATTCACAAGTATAGGCTGATAATCAGTGATAACCGTATAAGGGCTAGCATCCAAGCTAATAACACTGATAAAATTGACTGGAATTTAGGCTAAATATAAATTGCGACACAGTAACGAGTGAGTTGAATTCGCACAAAACCAAGATAAATGTGGACCCCATTTGATTTTGAACCACCCGACGAACTCACCCAGTTTACGGATATGCAGGGGACATCCCACGCTTCATCCAACAACGCATCCCAGCATATCTTGCAAAGAGCGTCTACTAGTGTAGTCATTGCACATTCGTAACACCAGCCGGGTCCTTGATGTATGGATCCGAAAGGCCAACAGGTCCTCAGTGATTGTCATGAGTCAGGGGCCAGATTTCGACTGTTCAACGACACCCACATTCGGCGCGACCTCGTGACCCAGATTATCCGAATCTGTGGGACTGGAAAAACTTAAACATGACGTTCCCTACATTTCTGTAGCAAACTGGAGAAACCAAATCCATCACTGACATTTTCCAGAAACAAATTCCAGGTAGCCGAGGACCGACCTCGTGTTATAAAGTTGGAGAGTCTAATATAAGGGCGATAACTCACAGTCAACAGTTACAATAAAACTATAATCATGTCAACATAAGAAAGCGACCTTGTTGATCCTCACATAAACTTAATTATGGTAACCCTAATTTCCTTTTGTTTGAAGTAGTAGTTTACGGACCGCTTTTCATTCGCATTTTGCGGATTTTGTTGTCTGTTTTATTAATATCAATATTCTGTTCGTCAGCAAATAATTAAAAATCCATCAAATAATCCACGCGCAGTTGAAATTAAGCTTCGCGCAGTTCCGCGCTGCAACAAATTCGCTCTGAAAACCAATCCGCCATAATTCTGTATACTCCGTACCAGCCCTATTAAGCCAGAACAGTTACTGGAACAAACCGTTTAAAATAGCAATCAATGAACGGACGGCGTTATTGCGCGCTTCGCTGGGTTCACACATGGGCGTCTCTCTAGTCAAGATATTCACGGCTATTCACAACTTAAGTTCAAAGGCACATTGCCTGGTTTATATTTTTATCAAATATGGGCATATCCGAAAAAGTCATGAGGTCGCGAAGGCTGTTCTAAAAGTTTATTAATAAACGACCGATCTTAGTCCTGACGAATTCGTCTTCTGTCATGGCTCGGCTTTGTCAAACTAACCATGACTAGAGATAATATGAAAACCCAGCTGCCTGCACAATATAAACGCACCGACCCGTGCTTGAAGAGAAAATAGCTATGGAAAATTGAAGAAACAATTGAAGAGAATATAGCTGTGGATTCTTCATTGTGACGCCACGACCATGGTAGGCCGTAGGGGGCAAAAATCTGCATTTGGTGTAGACATATTATTAGCCAATCACAGAGCTGTTTTACGTGTTGACATTATTACCTGTCTACGTGCAATTTAATTGAATATCTTATCGAATTATTTGATATATGTATACGGATACAAAATGATTCGATACAGTATCTAAATCATCTGAAATGCGTATACAAATTAGGTTGGTGTAGCATTGAAATATTCGATGCAGTATCTAAAAAATATGTATACGGATATAAAATAATTCGATATGATATCTAATTAAATTGTATGTGGACGCAAAATAATGAATGTCAACACGTAAAAAAGCTCTGTGATTGGCTAAGAATATGTGTCTACACGAAATGTCGATTTTTCTCTCCTACGGCCAACCATATACGACGTCAAAAAAACGCTACATTGTATCAATGTAGGCATGCGCCTTGTTTCTTGAAGATGGTTGGGTCGTTTTACCCGGCCAGGCCCAGAGGTTGACGCACACAGGGCGGTGAAAACGTACATATAGGCCTTCATGTATTGCGGCAACGTTCATTGCCATACACTTCCCACAGTTTTCAAAAGTCGCATGTTTCGACACATGGAGAAAATAAGGGATAACTGCTTTCTTATACGTGGCAGATTAAATCTTGATACCGGTACAGCATGGTATCACTACATACGATTCTAAACAAACCTGTGATTTCCAGTCTGTATTTCCGTGTGTCTATCCAAAGTGTACTGAGATGTGTAAAACTTCATGCAATATGTGCATTGGAAGTTCGAAGAAATTTGCTTCGCTTTCTAGTGTCGGGTAAAATCGCACTTCTCTGCAAACTGTGCCTCACACAATTCACATGGGATGTTCTTCCCGTTATTAGTCTGTTCATGCCTCTTCAAATTATATGGTCTCTTGAATATCTTTCCACATTGTGTACACCTAAAAGCCATGGTCTCCGGAAGCTGCTGTGCTTTATCAGGCGTGCTCGTCAATGGTACCGACAGATCAACATCCTCTATCACATCAACGTCACTTAGGCCTGTTTCGTCGATGGTTATACTGGACAGGTCCAAAGGCAACTCTTGTATTCCAGATACATCCATTGAACTAAAGAAGACAATTAATATAATAGCACTTATGACAAAAAGTACTTAATTTTTGTCGATTTGAAGAAAATAACTAAAATAATAAAAAATATTTTAACATGCTTACCCGAGAGTACGACGACTCCCACCCTTAAGATCCGTTTACCGAATGATAATGTTGAACCATAGTAAAACAAGGATAAAAGAACATTCGACAGTTGATGATATGACCGCAAACCGCATTATACTATTAGTTTGTTGATGGTTCTCGGGGTAGAACAAGTCTAATTTGGGCTGTAGCGCCCATTTACACTCGATTTAGCGCCAAAGGTTTGAAGGCACGTGTGACTAGCGGAATTGTGGAGCTTCGTCAGTAAACCCTAGGCGGCAGCGCATTTGTTAAGTCACCTTGAACGATTCCTAACAAAGCGGATCACCAACTGGTGGGTACCTTGAAATACTTGCATTGCTGGTTCCTCCAATCCGGGCAGGTTTACGTCGCTGGGCGGCATCTGTCGGCCAAAATCCGCTATTTTTACCCGATGAATAGCGTTGCCGACCCGAGAGGTCTTATTACTTCGGCAAAAACCCGAAAGTTCCAATGATTGAATCTCCAGTGTGTTAGTGCTCGAGAATAAATTACTAAATTATATATGAATTTCATATATACTGACCCTTATCAGTCAGGAACAAGTTAACAGTGACATTTCTTACTTATCAGTCAGTCAGTCAGTGGTGAAGTTAATCACCACTTCATAATGAAACTAAAGCTTGGAGTTGAATTCAGATATCTTCTCCAAATATTTTGGCAATTTATGTAGAACAACAGTAACATTTCTTACTTATCAGTCAGTCAGTCAGTGGTGAAGTTAATCACCACTTCATAATGAAACTAAAGCTTGGAGTTGAATTCAGATATCTTCTCCAAATATTTTGGCAATTTATGTAGACGTTTCACCACATAGGAAATTTTTAGAGGTCTACTATGGCTCATACTAAAGGACGGCGGAAAGGAAGGCCGATAAAACCCACAGGCATTTGATAAGGGTCAGTATACGATGGGTATCTCAGTAATATCCTAATTGTCCGTGGTAGTTATGTATCTACATATATGGACCCCACCAACTAAGGTTGCAGACAAGGTACCGCACTGTCCATTACAACCAGAATTTAGATAGAAATTTCCAAGGGAAAAGTCACAGTTCATACTTTGCACATACCTTTTATTCAATAAATGATGTGATTTACCTTCACTCCGTGTTAGAAGAATGGGGTATATATAACATTACGACAATATTGAGTATATAAAGTTTTATTTGTTACTATACCCACATAAAGGTCAATTGTGATTCATTTATCAAATGAATAACTAACTGTGGGCCAGAGAGCATCCATCCATACTGAATCCATGTTACTAGTATATGGGGTATATATAACAGCATAAGAAGGACGAGTACACTACACATACATATCATTTTAATCATTACAAAGACAAATTGGTGACTGATGACAACCCATCCATTACTGACCCTTATCAAATGCCTGTGATAAAAACATATGTTACAAGGCTTGGCGGGGGATAATTTGTGCCTATTGTGTGTCCCAACTAATCTATTGAGAACGTTTTGTCCGATTTTTGGAAAAATATATATTGTTGTGTTCTGAAACTTACGTCACTAGTACAATGCAAATATTATAGTATTCAGTCAAAATATTACCGAACAGCACTCGGTAGAACTATCTGTTTGAAACATTTTCTGTTTTGGGTGTCATTCTCTGGTTAAATTTTGACGTCGCCAAGGCTGAGGGGGACTGTTCCCATATGTGCAAAGGAGTGGGAGGTTGTCATTTTCTATTGTGACGTCAGGGTCAACGCTATGACGTTGCTACTGTGGTCAGTATTGATAAATTGTCTTTGTAACGTCTTATTGTGACATCATGGCATTATTTTTGTTTTGTGACATTGTGGAACTGTAAAAATTCCATGAATGGAAAAGAATGCCTATCAAACCTAGGAGTATTGAACTGGTCCAAATCAACAATGGCTGACGCCAATATTTAACCCAGAGAATGACACCCAAAACAGAAAATGTTTCAAACAGATAGTTCTACAGAATGTTGTTTGCTAATATTTTGAATGAATACTATAATAATTGCATTTTACCAGTGACATAAGTTTCAGAACACAACAATATATATTTCTCAAAAAATCAAACAAAACGTTCTCAATAGATTAGTTGGGACACACAATAGATGTATTACTTGTGTAAATTGATACCGATTTCATATATTTGCAGGTACCCACGACGTCGTATGGTCACATGAATGTCGGATAATACTTCACGGCCGTTTTTGCTGCACCCGCCTCAGTTATTCAAATATGATTGGTACAGGGGTGATTCTACAGAATGTGACCCATTTCGTGTCCCAAGATTTCAAGAGAAATAAAACAAATTTTCTTTGAAATTTTCCGTTAGGTTTTTGCACCTAAATTGATTGCAAGTTAGTGTACATACACATTTCGTCCGTTTTTGTCAAAATTGTTACATTTTGTAACTCGTGTTTCGATCGGTTTACTTGCAATACCCACTAAATCGCTTGCCAGTTGTCCCAAGCTAATTCTCACCGATTTCAGTGAATAATCGCCGACAGACTGGATATTCAATGATGGAAATTGGTTGAAATTTAATGATTTGTTGCAAAAATTGCAGAAGGCGTAGTAAAATTTGAACTTTTTTTCGATTTTCTAATTGTCCCCCAAAACGTGTCTTTACCGTCACGATAGATTTGTGAAGTGTGTGCGAGGAAGGGAGAGAACTTTTCCTTATGATCACGTGGCCTTTTAGCAGACGACCATATCGAAATTCGGAGAGGAAGGCGGTTGTTCCTGTGGTTTTATACTTTGACGTGTACATGTAGTTTGGGGTAAGTTGTTCGGGTCCTAGCGTATATAATTAATTTGTCTTTACCGTACGCTTGTTACCTTAAATTAATTGATGAATGATCTGGTTTTTGTTTCACTGCTTACACTTATTAAGGAACTCGGTTCAGACACCCTTGGTCTGCATGGTCAGCCACGTGTTCTCCACACAGATGCATTTAAACAAAAAAATGTCGTTACCGTCACGTGTCTTTACCGTCACAATCTAGGATATTTTCTGTTACGGTAAAGACATGTTAGTGACGGTAAAGACATATGCTTTGTTTTTAATAACTTCTAACTATCAACTGTTAATATTTTAGAGAGTTGCAAATTTTCGCAAGCTAATCTTTCATTTTCGGAGTTTTTTATATAGAAAAAAAAAGAAATTAAAACGACGATTTAGCTCTTTTAACATAATAGTTGTTCAGTGACCGCCCCATTTTTTCTGCGCATGCGCAGTGAGGCACCAGAGCGGCATAATCACCTTTATATACTACTCACGTGCAATTAAAGCAGCATTTGGCTCCATAGTGGATCCAGTTTCTGCATTAGATTGTCTTTACCGCCACACCAGAACGTGCGAATCTTTACCGTCACGATATCAATTATAGTCTCAAAAGCGCAGTTTCGAGTTAACTTTTTCAAATTCTGTGTTGGGATGAATCGTAGTCAAATGTTAAACATATTTAAGTTCCACGAAGCCATGGAAAGCTATACAACTGGCATAAAACGACAATGGCGTCTGTCACACTTATGGCAAATTTCCTAATGGGAGTTATTCGAGCGGAAGATACATTTGAAAATGCATTTATATCTTGCATCAGCATATGTAACAAAAAAGGCATCGTCCGTATTTTACTGTTAAAGTACATTATTTACTTTTGTTAAAATAAATATATATATTCCACAAAACAAAGTTCGTGACGGTAAAGACACGCTTGATGGAGCTGTTGGGAATAATTTGTAAAATAAATTACTATAAAGCGAAATGAACACTCCCTGATGTTACAGACATGGCCTGACATATATATTTTAACATTTACAAAAGTTTGAAATACTTTCGAGATACAAAATTTTGGATATTTCCAAATGTCCAAATGGGTCACATTTCATAGAATTACCCACAGAGGAGATAAATATAACTATAAAGAGGCGAATATTTAGGAACAAGTGTTCATGTCCTGAAATGAGACTGTCCGTATTTTTGTCGAGGGGATTTCTTCGACTGTTCGAGTTTTTGATGAGTTCCTGTGCGCATTTTTGGCGTGCATAGAAAAAAGCGATGTGCAATTACTGTGCACATATACTATGTCTAATCGGCATGTGTAGGGCCGAATGATGACAATTATTCCAGTGAGTTTAATTCATATCTCAGAATCCATACTACGGCGCCATGATCCGTTTCATTTTCATGCTGTCGTATAGTTTTTAAATTGTTTTAAGAATACCAGAGAAAGAATCATTCCAAGAAATATTCGTAGGCCCACAACCAGTCCGCGGAAGATCCACGAAAACATCCGCAAAGCTCGCAAAGCCTAACATATTTCACTGCCATAAATGTAACTTCTTTACCAAATGGAGGTTCAACCTTCAGCGCCGCAGGGACGTTCATACTGAAGCATCGTACGGCTGTCCAATAATCATGCAGTGGACCATTCAAAGTGAAATGGTCCAGAAATACACACACCAAATATCGGAAATTCAATTTCCGGTATCGGACATTAGGATTTTCGATATCAGAAATTGAATTTCCGATATCGAGAATTGCAATTTCCGATATCGGAAATTCGGAGACAATTCCCGATATCGGAAATTGTCACTGAATTTCCGATATCGGAAATCGGAATTCCAGTTTTCGTAAAGCTTCCAGAGCTTTCATTTCCGATATCGGAAATAGCTAAAGTACTTTTTATTTCGAATTTCCGATATCGGGAATTCAATTTCCGATATCGGAAATTCTAATTCCCGATTTCGAAAATTGAATTCCTGATATGAGAAATTCTATTTCCGATATCGGAATTGTCACTGAATTTCCGATATCAGAAATTCTAATTCCCGATATCGGAAATTCTATTCCCGACATCGGAATTGCAATTTCCGATATCGGAAATAGAATTTCCGATAAATTCGGAATAAAAAGCACTTTGGCTTGCCATACTTTAAGTGTGTCGACAGGTGTGGACACACTTAAAGGGTTATTTTAACACTTTACGAATAAGTTTCAACACTTTAGTTTTAAGCGTATAGGTACACCAAGTGTCTCAAAATGTTCAAGTGGAGATCATCTATGTCGTACCACCGCAATAATGTAAAATACAACATCTAGGCTGAAAAGTTGCTTTGGTTTTGAGATTTGGATTTTGTTTTTTATATCATTGCAAATTATGAATATACCAAAACTACAGTGCTTACAAAAGGAACAAAGAAGTATTTCAAAAATTATCCTACAGACTGTACCCGGCCAGTATAGATTTTTTTTTATTTTTTTATACAAATTGTATTCCTTGCCAATGTATCAGTATGTACGAAATATTGACGTAAAGGACGCAGTACATTCGATCCAGGAATCGTCCCCAGTTCGAGCTGCCAAAAATAATCCTTCCCAAAAATAAAATATTACCTATTAATGAAATATTTTGACTGGCATAAAGATCAACATTTTGTTATACACAGAATAATTCCAAAGATATTGAATATCACGGCTCTCGAAGGACAGGGCCGTGGAGTATTACTGCAAAATCGCTGATTTTAGGTGAAGACTATTTCTCTCTGTAAATATATTCATGTTACATTCAAACATCACGGAACTTGCCCCGGTCCGTAGCTACATAGGTTTGCTACTGATTAAACACCTTGATTATAACGCAATGACAAAGTATGTGTCACAGTCAGCGGCGGGCACTTGGTTTAGTGATTGCCAAAATGAAATATTTGGGAGGCGTACCATGCGATATTTTCACTATGCTATATGATTCGTTGTTGATCCCTCTTATAACTTACGGGGCCTCGATTTGGGGTACCTCGGACGTATCGTGCATAAATGCCATACAGCACAGCACGTTTTCTTTCTGGGTGTTCGGAAGTACGCACCAAATGCAGGCATTAACGGGGATATGGGTTGGATGCCACTTTCTATTAGGCAGTGGAAAACTGTTATTAGTCTATGGACTAGGCTCACGTTTATAACTGAAGACAGAATAGGTAAAAAGATTTTCAGATGGGCTTATAATTCAGCAGGCAAGAGCTGTAAAAACTGATGTTTTAGGATCTGCAATAAACTGAATGAATTAGATTGCTCTCATATTGGGAACGTCAATGTCGTTTATGGTAAAAGATTTGTTACGAAACAGATTGAGGATAAGTTGTATAATATATATAAGGATAAGTGGTTACGTGAAGTAAATAGAGAGCATGGCAAACTCCGACTGTATGGGAAATTCAAAACTGAATATACTGCTGAATACTATGTCCAAAATATTTTATAGAAGAGTCATCGAAGTGCCCTTGCTAACCTCCGGTGTGGGTTGCCCCTATACGTATTGAAACCGGTCGGTATGAACACCTCTCTATCGAAGACCCAAGATGTATTCTGTGTAAGAATGGTATAGAAGACGAGTTCCGTGTACTTTTATCGTGCCCAGTGTATGATGATCTGCGATATGACTAATTGTCTGAAGTGAGCTTTATATTTGGGGAAAATTATCACAGAATGTCGAATTCTGAACTTCTGTGCACAATTTTACCATGTGATCAAGCGAGAGCGAGTTGTGCCAAAACCTACTTTTTACCTCCGTCGATCAGACGGAGGTCAAGGAATGCAACGTGAAATCTCCCGCCAAATAATTGTCATATGGGGGAACCCACGACTCCTGTGATTTCCAGTAGGGTTTGTCATGGCTCCCGACGAAATTTTGAAGCAATGATTTTGGACACAATTGAAATGAAAGCTCGTGTTGAAACACGAGCGAAGAGCATTTCCCCAGACAATTTTGAAACACATAATTTGGTACTCACAGGGTCTCCCCAATTTGGGCACACCCCCTATTAGGGGTGGCAATTGTTTTCAGGATGAGACAGAGTGGGGGGGGGGGGCAGATACCCCTGGAGGATGAGCAATCAGGAATCATCCCTGGTAGAGGGGATTTCTTCATCAATGGTTGAAACCCAGTGTGAGGCAATACCAACTTTATTTTGCGTTTCATGGGCCCACCGACATTAAAAAATCGAATAAAAATAAATTTTCAAATTGCCACTTTTATATTTCCTACGAAAGTTTGAACATAAAGATTTTAACCCCCTTCTTATTCCTGATTGTATGAATTAGGCTGTTGTATTCTATCTGAAACAATGCCAACAAATAAAAATGCCAAACAACAAAAAATAAATACCTTTCATTATAATTTTTCACTGTAAGTCAGCGAATTGTTGTTGTTCTAAAATGCTGCTAATACTACTTAGGCAATAACGACATTCAATGTAAATCGGAAACCTTCACTGGCTGTGTGATCTATCACTCTGTCTTGGTACTCATATTTTGACAGTGATGCAGTATGTCAGAGCTAGGAAATGAAGGCTATTTCAACAGCTCAGCCGATACAGCATGGTTTAAGTTACTGTTGAAGCATGAGACTGTTGAAACACATGCAAAATTCGCTAAATTGTTCTGGAAGAAAAACCACAGCCACAACAAACTGATGACAATGTTAGATTTGAGATGTATGTTAGCAGTTAAGATGTGACTTAACTTACAGTTTTTTACCTTGAGAAAATAGGTCAATGTCAGTCATATTCATAGACTTCAGGTCCATCATCAGTTGCATATGTGGTATCAATTTAGAATGCCTAGCTATATTTCATGTTATATCATAATATACAGTATATAACCTGAGAAAATAGATTCAGTCAAGTGGGATAGGCTTCAGTCACCAATTGCACAAGTTTTACGAATTTGCAGAGCCTATCTTCAATCCTTTAAAAATTATTGCTAATGCTAAATTTGACCTCGATAAAACAGGTGAAGGTCAGTAAATTTCATTAGGCTTCTGATCCATCACCGGCTGCATATGTGGTATGACAAGAAAAATTGGCAAACAGAGAGACAGACAGACAGATGACACGGAAAATTCAGTTCATTTTGGAGCATCATTACATATCATCTTCAAAGTCTAAATATTCTGTCAAAATGCAGAAGAACACACCATTTTACTTCAATTGTAAAGAAGAAATGCAACTCCGAGTAGGAATCACAATTAATTCTGTATATTTTGCTGTTAGTTATAGTATCTTCAGCAATGAACAAAGTTACAAACAGCTCCATACGCACAGTATATATGTAATTACAACACATATAAGGGAAGTGGGAAGAGGTGCCGACATACCATTTCATTTGTGCCGCTAACGTGTTGATTTGGGAGGGGGCAGCCTCTCAGGGGGAGGTGGGGTTGGGAAGGAGCCTAATGTCTCAAACAGTATTCAAGGTTTTCCATCAATATAATCTATTCCATACCCCAATATTTCAAGCACGTGAAATCAGACAAAATTTATATGCGGGGAATGTGACTTCCACATCCCTGGCTGGACATGCTTGTGGGGAACCCTCAATCTCAGGTTAATTACCATTGGTGGAGTTAACGTCCAACAAATGCAAAATTGAGCCTGGGTTCCGGCCCCATGTTATTCAGCGATGTATTCCCCTACGGACCCTGTTGCCTCGACGGAGGTCTTTGCGCTCATCCAGCGCTTGTTAATCTTAGAGCGTCGCAGATAACTAATGTATCCTTAATATATTGTTTTATGGTTAACTGTCTCTGGTTAGCTCTATGTAGAGTGGCACCTGTATACATTTTTTTATTATGTGGTTATTCTTATGATGTATATGGATGGTGAGACATTAATAAATATCTATCTATCTATCTATCTACATACTTGAACAATCTCTTGGAACTTGATCAATCTATTGGGACAAAGCATAAAACTAATCCTGCATGGGTATGACCAAACATTCTTAATATGTTTTCTGTTCGGTTCAACGTCTTCGAATCGCACGAAAGTATACACCAGTTCAGGGTCTTATCTGAAAATCACGATACTCACTGGCTTGGAATTATTCGGAGTATACATTTGTATCAAAATCTTTTTTTTTTTTCCATAGGTCATAATTTCCATATATGTTCCTAGCTCCAATCACATCCTTTGGGTGGTATGCCATAGTAATATCGAAGGTTTAAATTTATGGGTATATGTATTTTCATCTTTTGATGAATGCATATTTATTTTGAGTGTCCTCGCAAATTCTATACCTGTTAAAACATGTATAAATTTACATTATTGTTTAATATCCTGCAACATCCGCTTCAGTATATGCTGGACCGTATTTCTTGCCAATCTCAATATTTCTATATGCCGGTATTGGCGAAAATGTTATATTTCGTAATTTTTCCGTGCATGTGAAAAACTGCATCCAGAGGTAATTTTAATTATTTTTTATATGTTGTGCAGAACGGAATGTGTTCTCTCAATTTCGGTGTCGTCGGATGAAAATTTAATATACATGTGATTTATATTTACCGGTACATCTTTTTCATATCTTGCAGAAGCAAATTCGGAAATTGCCATACCTCGTGCCAATCTCGATATATTGGCACAATTTTGGATCTTGAATTTTCACCTTTGTAAAATGTTTAATTCGAATTGTGAAAGCATACATTTTCGGGTATAAATTGTATTGCCTTCTATATTAAATTCCAAGTTCGGAATGTACCGTACTGGTCAATCCAATGGTTTTCTCGATTACAACTTAGGGTGTTGACGCACTTGCTCAAGTTATACAGGCAATATGTATGCAGGTTTTCGTATTTTAAATGCCGGCTGGATGCGTTGACTTCATCTAAAAGTTTAGATCAATGAATGCATGTTATACATGAAAGTCGTGGCCAGTTCCAAACATCAGATGATTAAGTCTCGTTGTGATCTAAGGCACTGGTAAACTGAAATCACAATAATTGCACCTGTAGAGGAGATCCAAATTAGTGATCTTCTCCATAGTGTATAACTGCTTTTAGCTAGAAAAAAGGAGAATGAGAGTAAAATGCAAGAGAAATTGGTGTCTTACATCGTGACATGCAATTTTTGGGCAGTCATCTTTGCCCTGAAAGGGGCATCGATGTTGACACTACTGTCTTTCCGTTGTACGATTCATATTTCAGAAGAAGAGTGATATGTGCACAAATAACATCCATATTGTGCATGGACAATTGGGTAGTACGTCGAAAAGTCGTACAGCGCGATTTTCTACCTCTTCACAAAAGCGCACAGTGTCACATCGAAAAGGGGCACAGTAGCAGTTATGAGTGCGCTTTGCATTTCGACCTCTGCTGAGAACGTGGAAGAAAATTACACGCTTATTTCTACATATAATATTGAGAACTAATACATGAATAAATATCCGTCTTTTATGTACTTATAAAAGTGATATTATATGGAGAAATATTTCCATCCTCTCACAAAATTTCTTATATTTTCTTAATACCTCACTATCGTTAGAGTGAAAGCATGCGACACTATAATGACTGTTTTTGTCTGAATTTATTCCCATTATCTTGATTATTCAGTTATAGGGACATAGAATTGTCGCCAACACATGACGGTCTCTTCTGCTTGTCTTCCTATCACCGAGATGTTGCCAAGATGAAAATTGCTTGTGTGTGTCATCAGCGATTGCGTCAGGAAGACGTACAGTTCTATCGTCATAAATATATCCCAGCCGGACAGGCTTACACACTGTGAACAACAAACAATTTGTGTATACGATAAATGTTGCGTGATAAGTCAGTGTATCAGACCTGCCAAGGTCGTGAGTCTCCAGATATTTCAAGAGGCCTCCCGGTCTCACGGTAGCGCTCGCAAATCTCACGGTAAAACAGAATTTATTCTCTCAAAATCAGACATTGGGCAAATTATGATTTTATTTACGATAAAACATAGATGCGAAGTGTCCGATGAAACATTTCTAGCTCTTAGCTCGCAGTTTGCCCCAGAATCGACGAGGTCCGTGCACTGTGGTCCGTATGGTTGAGGATAGTTCCCATGACCCCAAATCAAGTAGCTACGCCATGAAATCACGTGACTTAAGGCCATGAAATCACGTGACTGAATGCTCTTTAAGCGTGATTACGTCTAATTAGGATGCAAATTTGCGCTAATTAGCGTTAAATCAGTATTACGGGTTAGGGTTAGGTTTAGGGTTTTGGGGTTAGGGTTAGGGTTAGGTTTGTGTTTAGGTATATAAAAAAAATCCAACGGTTGCTTTCAGCTGCTTCCGTGGCTCAGGGGTGAGGATGGAGCAAAGAATGGCGGGTTCGATCCCCGTCGGTGCCAGTTCGTTATTTTCGGACAGGTTTTTTCTAGCTCGTAAATTGTTGGACGGGTAAATGCAGTGCCCCAGCAACATGTGGAAATTGGTGGAAAAATTTTAAGTCCAACAAATAACAAATAACAGGCCACTTGATTGTGGGCCATGGGAACTATCCTCGACCCGTTCGTATCTGATGGCGAATAATAGTAATTGGGGCGCGTAATTGTAGCCAAGGGCGACTACTCATAGTATTAATTTTCTCATTAAAATTGCTGTAATTCAGAAATTTGTCTGCTTTTTTTCATGAAAGTGTGTTAATCTCTGATGTCATTTTATTGCCTCAAAATGCCCCAAGTGCATTTCTGAGCATCTGTAGAGCTCTAGCGGCTGACGTGACCCCATGCAGACCCCACGCCTAGGGCGAACGCTCGCGCTTTGCGCTCGCATAGACTCAAGATATTTAATCAGTCCAACTTGGCAGATATCAAATTCCACTTTCGCAGTAAAGTTCAAGGGAAAGTACCCTTAGAAATATAATTCAATTCCACTCAATTTAATGTATAGAACATAGAACACCTCAACGAGGTCGCATACAAACATACAAATAAGGGAGATAATCCATAAGTGAACAAAGATACCCACATGAACAATGTCTACTCCCACAGTCCCCTGCGGCTTGATCAGTAGAGATCAAGCTTCGAGGACTTTGATGCGTCAGAGTCATGCCAGGCCACTTTCCATTTCCGGTTAATGGCGGGAAATTTAACAGCAAGCACGGCAATCCCTTAGATGGAGAAAACCATCTATGAATTAATGGGATATCACGGCCGCATTTTAACTACTTTTCTTGCAGACATGGAGGGGGGATAGGGTTAGCCAATTTGGCATGGCTTCATTCGTTCCTACACGAACGAAGTCATGACAACTTGGCCAGGATAGGGTTATAGCCTATAGTATTGGACTCTTCTACGGAGAGCCAATGCTCGGCTGATGCAGCAACAATAACATATTCCCAGTCACTCGGAACTCCCGAGCGGAAATCTACGAAGGGGACTGATTCTACGCTCGGGGGACGACAACATGAATTTCCTATGAATCTCCAGATGTGACGCGGCTCCGAAGCCCAATCACTCTCGCGGAAGCCTTAATCCCCGACCAGCAAATATTTCCCTGTGAGTCTCTGATTTACGTCAGATATTGTCAGAAAACTGTTTATTCTTTTCATTCGAAGCACGTTTCAATAGAAAACCATCGGTTTAAATGGTACACAAGCCACGTATTGGCAAGATATAATTCCCGTGACGTCACTGACAGTTCCTTGACAGACCGAAACACACGTGACCACGCTCTAGTCCAATATGGCGTCAATGGCCTTCGAGGGACATCTCAAACCGGAGATCCCCGAGAAGTTGCGAATGATTCCCAGTTAGACGCCGCTTTTGAAATCGAAAACGAGGCCGCGCTATGTCGTCGGTCAACTGAGACAGTCACGTGGTTGTGTATGAAGATTGGGGTGGCTCCTATACATAGTGATCCAATGAGAATGCTCGTCTTAGTTTAAAATGAAAGGGGTCGAATGACCAATCACTGAAGGGGAGACAGCTGGAACAGTACACTATCACTGTCTGTTAATATCTTGATTTAACAGAGAGTACTACAGTCTAGGCTTTAACTCGAGGTTTATGCCAATGACCAGTCCATATTTCTATCCCGCTTTATGGTGCCAATCTGGCGGGATAGCAGCAACATCCGGAGATACCCGATCAGCGTGGCGCCTGGTTCGGCTGAGCCAACGAAAAAGCCCCTATCATTATGTTCCATTCAAAGCACTATGAAGCGTTCTCAGGACTGGTCAACCCTCGTGTTAGTGCAAGCCGGTAAAGCCCACAGGCGACATCCAACAGGGGAACGGATAGGATATATTTTTAATTAGTTTGAAACTAAGACTTGATACATATGGATTGCATACCGGTTTGTCAAAATAACTATTAACCACTTCCTGACGCATTTGTGGCCCAAAATGAGGGCGGGAGTAGCATATATAAACTTCTTCACAATTACGAAGATGTGATAAAAGATGCGATATCTTCTGGAAGCTTGTGTTTGATATTTCATCAAAATTGTACATTGCCATTTCAGAGCATTCACAAAAGCCGTGTAATAGATGGGACGGTAGCTATATTTCGCTGCATTTATAAGATATTTTGCTTGGAAGAAAAGTAATTTAGCAGATTGGTTTTTGTTGTCAGGTTGCTTTAGGGTTCCAAAATATTGTCTTTCAAGAGAGCAATATTTGGAACAATGGCGGACATGTTTTGGGTGAAATTTTACCAGAATGAACATGATTGGACTAGAGGACAGTCGCATAAAGCATTACGTCACATGTACAATTATCTCAATTTGGAGTCGGGCTAATTTTGCATTTCAATAACATTTTATTCGAAGGATAAATATTGTGAAATAGATGGAGTTGGAGTGGTTTTACTTTGTTTTCCAATGGGAGTTCATATAAGCAATAAATCGTATAAAAAATGTGACTATGTTAGGTGCCGAGAGATGCTTTCCTGTAGTGTCATATGGTTGCTTTTTAGTCACCGAACGTCATCAATTTTCCTTACTTCCTCTGGCATATCGTGGCATATCGCTCCAATTTGTAGGGCAAGTTAACAATGTCTGATCATTTACTTCAGAGGAGGGGGGGGGGGGGGTCTGAGTAAAAAGCCGGTTTGATTGATTAGAGAATTTGTTGAACAAATTTGACCTCATTCTTTTCTTTATGGTTTTCGTACAGCACATATACGTTATTTTTTTTTAATCAACCACAATGTTGTATTTTTGATTCAATCGTGCTGGGGGACAAACTCTCTACTCCCGCTGAATAGGTCTGTGCCAAAAACAATTCTAGCAATGTAGGCTACCATGCTAAATCGAATAGACACTTGCGAGGGTGAGTGACTGTGTAGTATGGTTTAACGTCGATTTCAATCTTGTTTCAGTCATGTCACGACTAGACGACTGCTTGTGAATAACTTATTATGACATATAATTTCATCAAATATATCTAAGCTATGCTCTTCGTTAATTTCACTATAAAACGATAAAATATCTGTGTAGAAAGGTGGAATATTCAAGTTGATTTTCTTAACATCATAGTTACACTGTATATAAGAACGATAACCCACCAAGCTTTACAAAAATTGAGTTTGGAAATATTTTCCACGGACTTTCCCTTTCTTCAAAGTTCTTGGAAAGCCACGCCATGCAGCTTTATTTGCTCGTGACATTAAAATCAATGCACTTTGTCCCTCCTTCAGAGAAATCTCTAACTTTATTTGCGGCTTACTTTCTTTCGTTTACGATGCCAAATAAAGTGAAAAATGCTGCTGTTAATTTCTCTAACACATTTGTCAGATATAGTGAGACAGCTGGCTAAGAAAATCATTCTGGATATTCCTTCTGATTTATAGAAAGAAGAGTTCTTCCAAAACTTATTAGTTTCTTTGCAATGGGACCAAATCTGGAAACGTCGTTTCTAAATGAGTCGTGGAATTACGTTGTGTTCTACTGCGTTTTCAACTGTACTTGATACTAAAACAAGAAGCTTTGTATTGGCAACACTAGGAAGAGATATCAAAAATGTATCGAACTGTTTAACATTTAGAGGCATAAGTGCACTCTTCTCCATATTCAAAATTAATACCGTAACAGATCGAATGTTTGCGTAAAACAATTAAGTCTTGTTAAAAGACTTTAAGTCCTTCAATAAACATGTGTCATCTGCATAATATATATCTACCTTTACAAACTTTCCCACGCAACGTAACACTATAAGTACACAAGTTTCGATATAAATGATTAACAATTTCCATACATAATGTGAAAACATACGGTATAATGGACATCCTTCCTTTGTACCCTGCTGTTAGGAAACCAGTTTGTATAAGTACGCTTAATATTAACTCAATTGAACAAATATAAAATAGTTTGATTAAATTAGAGGAGGATTCAGTGCAAACAATACATAGTTATGTTCCAACGAGCCGAGGTCTTTTCAAAATCCTAAAAAGTCATCAAAGCTTCTTCAGCGTGGTTTTCGATCAGATCTATAAGGAAGCGAATGTTTTCCGTTATGAGTTTCTACTTTTATTTTGGAGGGATCAGCGTACCCTCGCCCTCTACAGGATTCCTCGTGGAGATAATGTCTTAAAATAATGTGAATTATATAATTAGAATATCTATTGGTATAATAAACAGACCAGCATTTATTCATGTGGTTTGTGAGCAATATTTAAGATGGAGTTTCAATATAAATCTAAAATCAGACATTATCGACGCGAGCGAACCGCGTGTCGTGTGATGTGTTAAACGAGAAAGTCAAATGAAGTCCGGCATAATGTAATACTTTTCGATATGGATGCGTGCTTATGTGACAAAAGTGAAAATAGAACCATGAATCTACACACATTATGTTCAGAATTATATCCGGGAAACGCGTAGAACGCAACTACCTGGGCCCTCGCCTGTTTGGCTGTGATAGTGGACACATGAATTTTCGAGGGGTCCGCCCTTGTATCCCAGCTCCAACACAGTTTTATCTACAATTACCAGAATGAACTCTCTGTTTAAAAAATCGGACATTTGAATGTATTTTCCCAGATAGAGAATATATATTCATACCGTACTATAATTTTTCTTGAAATCATATGCTTTACTGACGTGAACGGAATATATCGAATCCATTCTCCATAATGCAGGTCTGTAGGCCTATACTCCGTACCTCCATACCAAACCCAGCATGAAGAATAGAGCTCACAGTAAAAACTGGACCTGTCCGTTCAAAATATCACCCAATGAACAGACTGCGTTTTGGGGCAATACGCCACCTTCGTGGATCTTGGTATATTTAAACAAAGGGCAGCCATTTTGCCTATTTTTCTATTGGGTTATCTCCCTTCCCTAGGCTAAGAGATGGGAATTTCCTTTAAAAGCCTTCTAGCCGAGAATTTTGCACAGCAACATCCATCCAATTTGCTAAATTTGAAAGACATTGTAATTATCTGCAAACAGTTAGAATATAAGAAAAAGTTAAATACTATTTATATGGATTTTTCATGAATATGCTTCAAAACTAGGGCTATTCCCTATGCTTTCTAGGTTATCAAATTGAGCATATAGGGCAGTCCACTTAATGTTGCCTACAGCTCAAAAATGCACACCAACCTATATTTTTTTCTTTGTTTTTCCTCATATTACACAATTATGAATGCAACAACACGCATTATTCAAAAAGTTAATTACTTTGATTTACCACCAGCGGACATCCTTAAGTCAAAACTATTTTGGTAATTTGTTTAGACTTCGTATACATGATACTAAACTAAATGACATGATGATGACAGAACACTAAAAGTGATGTTGAATTTGAGCATGGAGGTATTAAAACGGATTTTTATACCTTCATGGTTTGAGGAAATGTTTCAGCTTAAACGTGTTTAGATTTTGAACATGCATGTTTCGAACTTTTACACGTTAAGTTATAAACACATGTTCAAATTCTAAATACCAAGAAGTACACTAAACACGTTTAAGCTGAATAATATGCTCGAACTGAACGAAATTTTCACGAATTCCACGTAAAAACGTTCGTCACCAAGAAAAACGTCCTTTTTCGCAGAAAATTCGCTCCACTTTTTTTTGTAGGCCATATATTGGCATGCTACGGAGCCGTGGAGGGGACATAGTTAATATTTTTTTAATTTCCCCAGAGATAATAACTAGGGGAAAATTCACCATTGGTCAATCATCTCGGGGGAAAATAATATCCCCCGAGATAATTATCTAGGGGGAAATTCGCGATTGGACAGTTATCTCGGGTGAAATTATCTCGGGGTAAATTATTTTCCTCCGAGATGATTGACCAATGGCGAATTTCCCCCTAGATAATTATCTCGGGGAAAATTAATTTTTCCTCGAGATAATTGACCAATCGCGAATTTCCCCCCAGATAATTTTGACCAATGGTGAATTTTCCCCTAGTTATTATCTCGGGGGAAATTAAAAATATATTGACTATGTCCCCTCCACGGCTCCGTAGCATGCTGTATTTTCTCTTCGCATGGTCACGAAAGTTCACCCACTTATCAATCTAGATATTGAAAAAAGATATATGGAACAAATATATATTTGCAATCTATTTTACGTAAATGTATTTAATGGGCGAGTGAATCGGGTTTAGAGCAGTTAATTAAGAACTTCAAATGCAACGTCAAATTGATCTACCATTGTCAAGCCGTATAGTGATAATGTATAATATATGAAGACAAATTCGCCTGAGAAATACAGGAATATTAAAATTAATATTGAAGAAGATTTGGTCAATATGTTCACCTAAGGGGAAAATAGTGGTCCAGTACTATATTGTTTGGCACTTGTGGATCCATTTGACGTTGCATATAGTTTCCCTTATAATCAAAATCTACCTCGCCGTTTGTGACAATATTGTCAACGACAAATATATAGAGTTGAAACCAAAATATAAAGTCGCCGTTTGTGACAATATTGTCAACGACAAATATATAGAGTTAAAACCAAAATATAAAGTCGCCGTTTGTGACAATATTGTCAACTACAAATATATAGAGTTAAAACCAAAATATAAAGTCGCCGTTTGTGAAAATATTGTCAAACACATATATAGTTAAAACCTTTGTAAATATATATATAAAACGAAAT
This sequence comes from Hanleya hanleyi, assembly GCA_036873755.1. Lineage (NCBI taxonomy): Eukaryota > Metazoa > Mollusca > Polyplacophora > Lepidopleurida > Hanleyidae > Hanleya > Hanleya hanleyi. The sequence continues at coordinate 23,417 of JAVTVY010010039.1, forward strand.
AAATAGGGCCTATATATAAAGTTTTGTTTTTTTTATTTTTATAAATATTTTTTTAACCATAAATAACGATAGGAAGTTAAAACGTTAAATGTAACGTAAATATAAAGTACACGAACAAACTTAAATATAAAGTAGAAACAGGATATGCCCAAAGGAAGCTGCGCAATCGATGTGCGCGCGAGTGATACTGGTTAATCAAAACTGCAACTGGGTTCTGAAGCGAAACTATGACAGCGGTGAAAGCCACTCGCATGTCCCAGATGTGGCGAATCAAACAATAAGATCACGTACCTGAACATATTTCAGCTCACTGCCATAATGATTTAGTAAAGGCCTATTCCAATTTTCAACAATTACTGTTATCATTTACAATCGTACTTCAGAGTTATCACATCAATTAGATATAAATACATCTACTTATAAATCACCATAAGATATCCTAGCCTGCAGTGGATGGGTGACCGGGTGCTGTACTGACTGGGCTGATCAATGTCCAGAATAATAGGAACTGTGGATACTCTCGTGTTCTGGCATATGTAGGCACCGTCTTGATATGACTGAAACAATGTTGAAAACGACGTTAAATCCTACTCACTCACTCCTAGCCTGCAGCCAATATCACGGCCTGTCCTTTAGATGTTCAATCTACGATTCCGCCGGCCAAGTCGCTGGTTGCTATTTGCCGCATAAAAACATCAACCGAAGTTGAAATAAAACATGCGCAATAACGATGCATTAATTATGCGCAACACAAATATTAGGCAATTTGAAATCATACTGAATATGAGCATATTTCATTGATCAGAATATGATCATTCATAGCCTAGTTATAGGATTTGGAATTATATTGTCGTTTTGTATATTTTATCGTTTTTCGATAATTTCCGAATTTCCAAACAAGACAAAAATTTGCAGGGAACTTGGTATAAGTACAGCGGATGTGGAAACTAATGGGTCATGAGGAAACCGGTTGCACTATGCTGGTATCATCAAACGTACCGCTCTCACATTATGAAAGAACCATGGCGTATACTGTGGGAACCACCAGTGTGGATTGTACTGTTGCGTTCACCGTTCCTCGTTTTCATTATCGAGATCATTTATTATAGCATGATACGCTTACTTGATCTCAAACTTTTTAGGTTTTAAGTTAGTATAACGTAAGTAGAATAAAATAAACTGTTGATATTCGTAAGCGCTAGGTACTGGGTTCAATCCCTGGCCGGGTCATACCAAAGACTTGAAAAATGAAACTTGTAGCTTCCTCGCTTACGCTCAGTGTTAAGAGGATAGAACAAAGACGGTGTCAGTATAATGTGACTGAGTGGGGTGTCATGTTTGCCTACGGAATGATATTTCGGTGGGACAGCAGTATAAAATGGCAGCATTAGATCTGCTCGGTTACAAGTAGTTAACCACACCCCTCCCACTCACCTCCCTTCCCTTCCCCGTCGTGATATAGCTGAAAAAATGTTGAAAGCGACGTTAAACCCTATTCACTCACTCGTCAGCGTATATAATAGGGTTAATACCGATGCCCGTCAAGAACCCCACGCGTATTGAAGATCAATTAGCGATTAGCACGCAGGGGTAAAACGGCTTCGACTGATTCCTTAGTTACTAGTAACAGCTTCGAGGCAGCGCAAAAGTGAAAAAAGGCCAATCTAGTATTCTTCATGAGCCATTAGTTTCCACATTCGCTGTACGTATACCAAGTACAAATTTTCGTCTTGTTTGGAAATGCGGAAATTATCGAAAAACGATAAAATATACAAAAACGACAATATAATTACAAATCCTATAACTAAGCTATGAATGGTCATATTCTGATCAATGAAATATGCTCATATTCAGTATGATTTCAAATTGCCTAATATTTGTGCTGCGCATAATTAATACATCGTTATTGCGCATGTTTTATTTCAACTTCTGTTGATGTTTTTTTGCGGCAAATAGCAACCAGCGACTTGGCCAGCGGAATCGTGGATTGAACATCAAAGGGACAGGCTATGATATTGGCTGCAGGCTAGGATATCTTATGTTGATTTATAAGTAGATGTACATGTACTTATATCTAATTGATGTGATAACTCTGAAGTACGATTGTAAATGACAACAGTAATTGTTGAAAATTGGAATAGGCCTCTACTAAATTATAATGGCAGTGAGCTGAAATATGTTCAGGTACGTGATCTTATTGTTTGATTCGCCACATCTGGGACATGCGAGTGGCTTTCACCGCTGTCATAGTTTCGCTTCAGAACCCAGTTGCAGTTTTGATTAACCAGTATCACTCGCGCGCTCTACACATTCTACTCTATAATTTTAAGTTTGTTCGTGTACTTTATATTTACGTTACATCGTTATTTATGTTAAAAAAATATTTATAAAAATAAAAAAAAATGACTTTATATATAGGCCCTATTTATTTCGTTTTATATATATTTACAAAGGTTTTAACTATATATGTGTTTGACAATATTTTCACAAACGGCGACTTTATATTTTGGTTTTAACTCTATATATTTGTAGTTGACAATATTGTCACAAACGGCGACTTTATATTTTGGTTTTAACTCTATATATTTGTCGTTGACAATATTGTCACAAACGGCGACTTTATATTTTGGTTTTAACTCTATATATTTGTCGTTGACAATATTGTCACAAACGGCGCCTCATACATACAGGTATTCTTATAATTTGTTGAACAAATTGTTTTGTTTCGCCCGTCATGAATTGCAAAACAAAGCAGAAGCACGGCAATGTTGTATCACAGTTTAGTTCTTTTGTCATTCATTTGTCTACTCCAACAATAGACCATTCACTTACGCTTGGACCTGGTACATGTACATTGCACAAGGAAGAATTTTGCCTGTGTTTGTGACATGTTGTTTGTGTGTGTGAGTCATTTATTTTTCATGGAAGTCTAAGGTATAGGCCTACTCTGACTGTTAAATCGTAAAACTTTTCAAGGGACGATCAAAGATGGAACTGTTAAGCGAGCTATGTTGAAGAGAATTTATTTGCAACAGAAATATCGAGATAGTTCAGGTAAGTAATATATTTTCATGAAATTATCTTTGAAATATAATAGAGAAATTCCAACTTGGGATCGAAAAACAGAGAGAAAGGAGGTGTTCGGTTTGACCGTATTTTTTTCCTTAGTGTGTTGCGTTTATAAACCGAAAATATAATTTCCTCTCGTTTACTTTAAAAGTTATTAGCTGGAGAGAGAAAATACTGAATTTTCATATCCTCAATTTTCACCGAGAAGAGATTTGTCAAAAAAATATTACGAGTATTAGAAAATAAGCATTTGTTTGTTTTTGCAATTTTTGGCGATATTCTTGAAGGGAATTCCCTTCATATATAAAATATGACACCTTTAACCAAAACGAGTCTTACATACCGAAATGCGGTAGGTTTGATTCAAAATGCTACTGAAAAATCGTTTTGGTTAAAGGTGTCATATTTTCATAATATTCAAAACGCTTGTAATGCTCTGAAAGGGTGTAGTTCACCGCCATTCGGCACATGATTCCTCAACTTAATAATCGTAACAGCTGCTTGGCCGAATGGTTACAGTGTCGGACTACAGATTAAAAGAAAACCAACTGTTTGGTTCGAATCTCCAAATACCCGATTTTTTTTTTCATTCTTCCTTTTTTCTCCCATCTGCATTTTCGACATTAAAGTGCAATAGTGACGTGAAATAAAGACAGCGAACCCCTATACGCACGTACTAATCCCTTATTTTATTTTATATCGTGAATAGAATTGCACACAAACAACTCCACACACCAAGTCAGACCACTTGTTCAGTATTCGAATATTCTGATTATCCAGCAGAGCAAAAAATTAATTGTTACACATATATAATTTCGACTTAGAGCATCGGAAAGTATAACTATGAATTGAAAAGTTATAAGGTTAAACTTGTCTGATCAAGGCCTTTATTAAGGAAATAACCCTCAACAAGTGGTGACGCTTGCTTTCCCAAGTGATTATGCATGTGCCAATGTTATCCGTACTAGAATATGAACCACAATTTCCCATTAGACTGGCCTCGCCTGTCTGACAAAGAGTTGGGGAATGCCTGAGCATTACGTCACAATTTACCGGCCGGCTCGGAGCGAGACAATAGAGCAGCAGATAGCGACTCGGAAGGGAAAAATATCCATCTAAAGCGAACACCTCCTTTGTCGCTATCATTTGCTTGTAAATGAGGATTGTCCAGTATCTATATCTTCTAGTATAAAGCGAACCATTAAAGATAGTTTCATTCAGAATTGGTCATCAAATATTAATACCTCTTCTAGATTTGATACGTACATTAAATTCATTATCGTTTTTACTCAGACAAATTACATTAATTTTTCTGCTGATGTAGGATGGAAGCTTCTCAAAATAGTAGCACGTTTCCGCTGTGGTTATCATGGTTTGAATGTTGAGAAAGGAAGATACCTTAATATTCCCAAAAATATGCGGATATGCCATAAATGTAATATGGGCGTCGTTGAAAATGAATATCATTTACTATTGTGTTGCCCGGCTTATCAACACATACGTTGCAAATATTTTAAAAAATATTTTCTATCTTGGCCATCTATAAATAAATTTAATTGTCTTATGAATCCCCAAAATAAATATGGACTGATTAACCTCGGAAATTTTTTGATAGACTCATTGAAGTTACGAAATGAGCTAATTGATCAATATCATGTGTAACTAATTTTGCTTAACGAACTTATGCATTTTCTTTTTTCTACATCATGTATATTACTCTTATTGCTTAATTGCTTGATTTATACATGTATCATCTGTTTGGGCTCCCAAGCCAGCACTTCATGTATGGGAGAAAAGCCTTCAGGCTTATTCCTGCAATAAACATATCATATATCAAAAAAAGTAATTCTTTTCACAAAACGCCCCAATAATGGGAACTTTTCGGGCAATTGGCTGCCACTGTGCATCGGTGTGCTTACCACGTGATGAGGGAAAATTGTCTAACAAAACTGCTAAAATTTAAAATAGTAAAAAAAAAAAACCCAGAGTATTATTGGTATGTATAAAGTTGTCACTGAATTGGAGGTTTTCAATATATTTTTCTTCAAAAGCGAAATCTTGTGGACCGATACGCAAACATTGACAAACCTTTCCAAATGGAGTCTGGAATTGGGAAACAAATGTTTATCTCACAACTCCAGCTGTTATTCGTTCCGTCACTAACGGATGTTAGTACATGTTTCCATGTCTTTGATCACACTTTTCAACCTATACTACTATATGGTTCTGAGGCATGGGGCTGTTTAAATTTGAAAAAATGTTTGAACAAAGGGTATAGGGTATATCTTTAATATGGCTGAAAGTATGCCATCTGAAAAACTACATCTCCGCTTTTGTAAGTATGTATTGGGTGTCCATTCAAAAACTAGTAATGCAGCAGTCAGAGGTGAAACGGGTAGACTGCCCATATCATTTGATGTTTTTACTACAATGAAGTATTGGGTTAGGTTAAGTCAACTGGAAGATTCTAGTTTAGTCAGTGAGGCTTATTTGCTATCTGTTTCACTCCACTCAGAAGGTTGTACTTCATGGGTAGGCTCTTATGGAGGCCATGCTTAAGTCTTTAAATATGTGCCATTTTTCCCCGCACACTTGTCTTATGTCAGACAAATTATTGGCAAAAAACTTGTACAGAAGTCTTCAAAATAATCATGATAAGTGGTCCAAAGATGTGGGGTTTTCCAAAGTTAGTCTTAATGTAATGTCTGATAGAGCTAATTTTCATAACACCAATAGTGGTTTTAAGCTGCGTACTTACCAGCTTTTCAAAGGTCGCTTTCAGGCAGATCCTTACTTGTTTACGGTTAAATCTATAGAGAGTCTAACGAGAAATAAGTAAATTTCGACTTAGTGCACATAAACTAGCAATAGAGACAGATAGATATAACAGGATACCTATCAATGATAGATTATGTAAAATGTGTAGTATGAATACCACAGAAGATGAAATCCATTTTTTACTTGAGTGTCCAATGTATGACACTCTCAGAGCAGCTCTTTTTTTAGAGGTAAAAATGGTTAGTCATAAGTTCGAGTCTCTATCATTGCATAAGTTTATTTGGTTGTTGAGCTGTGAAAATGACACTATATGCAACTCTTTAGGCAGATATCTGGTTGACAGCTCCAAGCTTAGAATAAATGCTTGAATTTACTTATTATTGTTTATATTCAGAGGTGGGGGGGGGGGGGTGTAATTTCACCTAATGTAATAATTCCAATCAATTGACCAATCTTGTACACCACACTGTGATTGTCTGCCCCTCAGAGGGCGCTGTGATTAGCAATAAATGATTCTAACGTGACATGTGTATACCTGTATAAGCGTATTATCGTAGGCGTACAATATTTGAATTGATGAAATAAATAATTGAGAAAATGATAATAAATGAATATTTCAGCAAGTGTTACATCCCCTGCCACAAGAATTTTTTATGTATCGGAATATGTTGGTTGATTTTCTTTTAACCCTCTTTCATCAGTTTATGGGTATAAAATATATGCAGAAAATCGGCAATGTCCAAAATGTCATAAATTTGACAAGTAATATTCTTCTTATAAATAAAATATGCACATCCTAAAAAAAATATTGAATATGTGTACACGTTGTCAGAATTATACAGTGAGAACTGGTGGACTACATGTAATTAATTTCACAAGAACATGGTCGGTTGGTTGGTTGTTTGAAGTTTACGTCGCACCTAACCTTATCAGTCACACGACGACGATGACCCAAACAAACATACCCTAACAAAAACCTAACCAAAACTATTAAAAATTTTGAATTTCGAATTTTGAAAATTAGACTCTACAGACACTGGTGATCACAATGGATCGTCAGAGGGCCTAATTTGTTTGGCACTTTAATCTACCTTCTGTGCCTGACAAACATGGATGGTAAACCATGCTGCCCTAAGCTGGAGGGCCCATGCACAAGAACATGGTCTATATAATAGAATAGATGCGGAAAATCGGCCAAGTACAAAACGTAACGTCATAATATGACAAAAATTACTATTCATCTCATAAATAGAAATGCACATCCCATAACAATATTAAATATTTGCATACAGTTTCAGAAGTATCCAGTGAAAACTGTTGGACTGGTTGATGTCAAATGAACATATATTGGAGTAAATATAGAAAATCTGCAAAGTAAAAAAACGTTGAAAACGTCATATATGTGACAAAAACTAATATTTCATCTGATAAATACGAACTGCACAACCATGTTAAACATGTGTACGAAGTTTCAGACGATTCTGGTGAAAACTGTGGGAGAAGTTGATTACATGGTATAAGGGAGACGGACAGACAGATGGACAGGTCAAAAATCCTATATCTCTCATACTTCGTGTGCGGACGCGGGTGGTTGGGTGAGTTCAGGTTCCTGTTGCTTCAATGCATTTTGTTGAGAAGCAACAGGAACTTGATAATGTGATGTCTAGCACTGTATTACTACTTGTCTTTATTGCACAAGTAAGCGCCCTGTCTGTATCTTGTGCGCTGTCCTCAGTGTTTCATCACAGGGGATGGTTACCGTTGTTAATTAGGCTGATCATAGGCGAGGGGGTCATGTAGGGAATAATGCTCCTGACACCCTCTTACTCTCTAATCCTTCCAACCCATCAACCACCAATAACGGCATTGAGCCCCCAGTGCAGGTTTTGATAGGTGGATGAGGGCGTTGCTCCATGCCGTTTCAAAGATTTCTTCTAGCAGCAGTAACACACAACAGGGCCAGAGTGGTGCTGGGTTGGACTGATGATATATTGAAATATTGTTGAAAGCGGATGTTAACTTTCTTTTTTCACTCACCTGAAGTTGTCTCCGCCATATTGCCAAAACAATGTGAAACAGATGGATCTAGCGAAGACTTGGATTAGATGCTTCAAAAGCAGGCCTTGAATTGCTTGAAAATACATCGCCGAATTTGGCACAATCAGCCAATTAACTTTCATGAATAATTAATAGAAATATTTTTTTAGTTTGTGAGGCGACATGGGCCCATTGATTGGACCTCCGCACGACATGTGTGGGTATTGGTTATGACCTCCTAGCATTGGCTGGCGAGCCTCACGCCTCTTACTTGTTCATTTCATTTTTGGCTCTGGTGGGATTCGCACGAATGGTGAAAATGAAGTCCCAGGTTTTTGGATTTGCTGATTAGATCCAAGTGGATCCTTGTCTTCGCCAGATCATGTACATTTAGTTCATGTTACAGAACGTTAAGGTATAAACCCGTCCAGGTGAAGTACGACTGTGTAGATGAAAATTGAAACTTTAAAATGAATGAAATGCCGTCTCCCATTAGTAGCAACTAAGTGATATTTCTTTTTTTTCAACTCTTTTGAAATATTGGGAGCATGAGTGCCAAAAGTGTTTTTACTTCTCAAGAGCTCTCCAAATTGGTAGGCTTGTGTGAAACTGACAAAGGCAGTTTTGGGTTGAAAAGCATAGTTTGCCTACCTGAAAATATATGAAGATAAACTATAACCACAAAAATATTCACACATAACAGTCCTCTTTTGGTAGTCCTAGTTGTTCAACAAAGCACGTTTTGTTATCAAGTTTATCTACAGGAAAAAATGAAACTTTATGGAATATTGTTTTTGGGTCATTTGGTGTACAACTTCAAATACGATAATTATCACATAATATATGCAGGAGTATGTGCTGGCCGAATGGAAAGAATCGCGAGAAGAGTTATCGTTTTGATTGATGGATCTGCTGGTTCGAATCCCAAATATTCGTCCAAATGTTTGAACAGTTTTTATGCATTTTCGATTCTTCACCATGATTACAATATATATGTGAATATTTGTTAGTGGCAGGGTGAACATATAGTGGAAATGGTCTATATCTCAAGATATAATATTCAGCAAATGCTGCAAAAGCTTCTCTTCCCGTGCTAGCTTTGCCTGCGTGATTGAGAATTGCACACAACAACATCTGGACTTATATTTGATCAACTTAGTATTTAGTCGTATCAAAAGTGGTCTCAAGGAACTAGATCTGTGAGTTGAAGGCCGGTGGCTGAATCTGTACATAAACATATAAAAATACAGGTGCGTCCACGATGAAGAATATTTACTACCCTTTGGGATGTATGCGATATCAACAATGGTCTTGAAACAAAGAGCCATCGCTACTTGCCAGGCAAGTAGACGAAATCAAGGCCAAATGAGAAAATTATCTGTTGACCAATCATAATGGGTAAATAGACAAATGCAGTTTACGGCCACAGCGTATCTATTTTAATCCTTACCGACAACAGTTCTACGACCAGTAAAGACGTCGCGCATGTGCAGCTGGTGATCAGCGTAAACTAAGAAGGACCTTTAGGTCTAATAAAACGTGCAACAGTTACATGGGCACGATGAACTAAGAGCATATACATTCGGAACTTTAAACATTGCTGATTACCCTTGTTCACCACATTGTGCGTGGTTGTCAGTCGAACGCCATATAGGATGCTCGTCACCTACCGCACATGAGGGTATATTTACAGTATGTTGCACACGCCAAAACAAAAATGACCCTACGAGAGTCGTCGTTGGTTCTCTTAACCCTACATTGCCTGGGGGGGGGGGGGTCGAAATGCCCTGCCCCCCACCCCCCTCCACACGACACTTTCTGCGCTATCTTCGGAACGACAAAAAATGGAGAGCTAAAACTCCGTGACTATATTTTATCATATTGGGGTCATTTTGAGCCTATTTGCATACCCCCCCCAGGAGAGGATCATGGGAAAATTCAAGATGGCGGCCACGTGGGGTCCCAGAAAAGTTTTTGTCATATTTCTTCACAATTTTTGCTTTTCCGCGATGAAAAGCGGGCAAAAACTATTTGATTTCACATCACATTAATATTTACTAATTTATCATGCAGTTTTTGCTGAGAAATTGAATAAAATAAAAAAATTCGGAAAATCTGACTGAAAAATCGATCAAAAAATGCCGTTTTTGAAAATGACGTCACTGTGACGTCATCAAAGCGGCCATCTTGGATGTTTTAATATTTTCTGGTAGAGCTTGACCCAAGGGTAGGCCTATAGTGTGGTAAGTTTCAGCCCCTAGCTCAAGGGTCAAGAAAATAATTAGGTGGGCGGGGAGAATTTCGGCCTCCCCCGAGGCCACAACAGGTCCCAAAAAGCCCAGGCCAGATAGGGTTAAAGAAGTGAGACTTGCGGACACTCAATTCATCGAGTGGCGAGTAAAATCTATTCATTTCATTTCCGTATTCATCTTTTTATTTATGCAATTAACGGCATTAACGTAACAGGGGTGGCACGAAGATATCATATAACAGCATCAATTTAATAAGAGGGAAAAGAGTGTAAAACCACGAGCAAAATATGGTTGGCCTTGCAAACCGCGCTCTCGGCTGTCAACCCGAATCCAGTCAATTCCACTTGAGTCACGTGATCCGCTGTGAATGAACTGCTCGCCGGTGCCGTTTGTCCATCTTATCGTACGAGATCCTTTTACTAACAGCATAAAAAGGACTGCAAAAAATTCTTCAGAGTATTTGCAACACTATACACCTGTTACATGAGTTAGAAAGGCTTTGTCTGGGCAGTCACATTGGTCGACTTGAAAATGGCGAAGTCCGATTTCCAACTTCCCAAATGAAGATCAAAAAGTAAGAAATATTTAATATTTGAACGAAAACTATATAACATTGTTGCCGGAACAATTTCCATGATTAACAAGTGTAATTCATAATAGCACCTGAAATATCTTGGCTGTAACTCAACATGTTGAAAGGGTCATGCAATAGGCCATCTTCACAAGTCCAGGTAAATCTTAAATCCTCGCAGAGGGTTTACCTGGACATTTTTGGTGATTCGAATGAGTTCTTTGAGTCGATGCCTCTATTATACAATCTCGTACATTTCATCCCCCGCGCTTGTTTTGAAATAGCATGTCGGTATCCCCAGCTTGCGGTGTTTGCTTTGACTTCCGATGTCGATTTCCGCTTGACATCAAAGCAGTTTGGCCCGCGATGAAATTGAAACCTTTCACATCGCATACCTCGCAGCGGATTGGCCTGATCAACCAGCTCAGCGCGTTCACTGATTGGGTTGATTCAGGGGAAACCCCTTCATCTATTTATATCCAGAACTCGTATGGGTAACTAACCAAGCCAGTGTATCGATCCCAATAGATCGATCGATATACTGGCTCGCGAGGATGGCAATAGGCGTGGTCCCTTGAACATAAGAAAACGTTGTGGAGGTCCTATGTAGGCCTATGGCATGGTGTTGTTGTAAAATATTTTTTTATTCTTTTTTGATATTCATCAGTTTTGCATCCGAACAGCCAAGAGATATATCCAGGTGTGTGTGTGAACAGCCAAGATGAAATGTTTGCCAATTTCAAAGTATTGCAAGAGTCAAAACAATATTTTTCCACATCAACAGCATGCCACAGTGCATGGTCCTCAAATTATTATACAATGTGACACAGCCAGGCATTGCTTCAGCAATAATACCTCCAACGGCAGTATGTATAAGTTCAGCCCTGACTCTGCCAAGTTTGGCAACGATTTGGTGTAAGACTCACGAAATATAATTGACAAAGGATCTGCTGCAAGTTGTATTGTCAGTCTTTTGTCAAGGATATTACCTTTTCAATGGGAGGTCTTACACCAAAGCCTTGCCGTAAGTTGTTAATTCATGTAAATATGCCCGTAGATTTAGTTAGGGAAAACTAGCATGAATGTACTAACCCATGACCACAGGGACTAGGTGCTGGATTTGTCCAAATCTGGTGTAGTCGAAAAATTTTTTGTCCTCTGAAATTTACTATATTTTTAATGATTTTTTTCCATAAAAAATATATACATAAACTAATAATAATAATAATAATAAGTTCATATAAATATTATTAAAAATAAGAAGAAAAATAGTAATAATTATTATTTTATGTATATATTTTTTCATGAGAAAAAAAATGAAGTGAATTTCGGAGAAAAGAATGTCCGAAAACACCAGAGTCGAACAAATCCTGAGCCTAGTCCATGTGCCTTTGACCAAAGAGTCCGACAAAACAATCCAGGTGTTCTTACATTTATAACGCCCTTCCTCTCTACACGTAGAACCACCATAGAATTGAGAATGGCATGTACTGCTGCTATTTCCAACGTGTTTGAAATAACAATGCACAAATCCTCCTTCCTGAGAAAACTTGTTTTAGACTATGGAAATGTGTGCATGGATCTGATCTCCATGAAGAGTTACAAATGTATCAGTACAGGTAAAACTTGCAGTTCAGGGAACATACATTTTGAAGAAATATCTCAAAATTTCGGATATTTTGGATATTAATACATTAAATTGTTACTTATATATATTTCCCAGCAATGTTCATGGTAAACCTATTCTTCAAAGCTTTGGGAAATTGTACCATAATGATGTCCGCTGGTGGGTTTTGGCTTTGGCAGCCATTTTGCCTGTTTTTTCTATTTGGTTATCTCCCTTCCCTTGGTTAATAGATGGGGATTTCCTTTAAAAGCCTTCTAGCCGAGAATTTTGCACATCAACATCCATCCAATTTGATAAATTTTGGTAGATATTGTGATTACCTGCAAATAGTTAGAATATAAGAAAACGTTAAATACTATTTATATGAATTTTTCATGAATATGCTTCAAAACTAGGGCTATTCCCTATGTTTTCTGGGTTATCAAATTGAGCATGGGTCAGTCCACTTAACGTTGACTACAGCTAAAAAATGCACACCAACCTATATATATATAGGTTGGTTATTAGGCCCTACATATTACACAATTGTGAATGGAAGAAATATTTTATGAGTTTGTAATATATACATATACTGAATTCTGACTCATATTAAAGTTTGAATATCGAAATATATCCTAATTTGGAAATTTTGACCAATTTTCATGCTAAACGGCAATGTAGAATTTCAGCATCTAAACTACAAAAACAAGACAGAATCTACAAAACTGCCAGTGCTGCAGACTTTTTCTCACCGAAAGTATTCCCTGTGATATGGCAAATTTGTGCATTATTATTTCGTGTTGTTGTTGTTGTTGTTGCAGTATACATGTACTTCTCATCGCCTATCATTGTTTTATATCTGTATACGAACAGAATAACTAGCAAACTACACCAGCTTGAATATATGGGAGTATTAAAAAAGTAGTTTCATTAGTGGGATATTTTACCCCAATTAGGTCCCCTTTTTTGATCTGGTGCAATAAGAATTCATCTTCGTTTGTCTAAGACTGATCCGATGTAGTTTCTTCTTCAGCTGAGCCAGTACAGATGTTCTAGGTAGAATAAACATGCATTGTCTTTGAAAGGTATCATGCTCATTCACAATCATGCATGGTAAGAGAAATCAGCCAGGTTATACTATCTATTGTCTCCATTGATTTTCATTGTCCCTATACTGAGGTAATAATTTACATATAAATGAGTACACCTAGGCTTAACCTTTGGCCCATTTGAGCACTGGGTAACTTGTACAGGAATGTTTCTCCCAAGTCGGAAAGTGTTTTATCGCCCTTGTTCCACTAGGGGCGTGGCGGGGTGCAGAGAACTCCCGGTAAGTACAAAAGTCCCTCACATTTAGTTTAATTAATTATAGATATTCCATTTTTCTAAAAAGTTGTCTTCCCAATGTACACGTATAAATGCTCCATCACATTTGCGTACACATCGCCATCCATAAGATGGCTTGCGAATCGTGTGTTTCCATTATCGCGGAGCGATATCCGGTACTTTACCGGATTCTGTTCGGCCTTCATCCGGCGGAGAACAGACAGAAAAGACTCATCCAAGAGGTGTGGTGGATCTGTAATTTTGAAAGAGTAGGACATCACATGACTCTGGAAATTCCCACTTGCAGTTGCCGAAAGTAGGCTGAAAATGGATACACACGCCCCAGGGTCAGTCTTACCGTGTATTGATGACCGAGATGGTTACAGGTTGGCTCCATCAGTTCACGTAGAATATATCAACAGTAAAGTTTTTCAAGCAAACCTTCTGGCATAGTCTATTAATATATTATACAAAAATATTGCGGGGGCATGCCTTTGTAAAATGTGGAACCGAGACGACTGCTAAACGGAAGAAGCTTTTCATACCTCTAACTTTGAAGAGCGGCAATTATTCAGGGGGAGATCAGACACTTTCCGGAATGGGCTATTCTAAGTGTAGGCCTGATGCTTAGTGGTGGTTGTGTAATGCCTTAGGAGAATTACTATTCCAAGAGAACAGCTAAAATTGCCTTTTAGATACCATGACCCTATGAAATTGAGTGGAGATACTTTGCCTTTATTATATCTTGCCAAGAAAAACAGATAACATTTGATGATTTGTGCTATTCTAATGAGAAATTTTCAAGCAGTTTTCAGCCAAAGCAGTGTTTACTGGTCCTTTAAAAATTTAAGAAATAATGTTTTCTTAAGCGTGCTGAATGGTTATTTTACGCACGTTTAGTGCTGGAAAGTTTATATGTTAATTTTTAAACTTTACCAAACTAACCGTGCGTAAAATAACCATTAAGCACGCCTATGATAACATTATTTCTATTCTGTTGCACTACTCAAATTGATTATCAACAAATATCATAAACTTGGTGCACTGATTTTGGCACGATTTTTCCGTCTCGGTTGGCATCGTGCCAATGTCAGTGGACGAGTGTATGTGGTCTTTCAAATGGTGAGTTATTCTGTACGCTGAGCCAGGCTCTATGGAACATACATAGATTTGGTCTATTTGTGTCATATATTAATCAATTTCACGATGAAAACAGCAGTTAAAGTCGAGAAGAAATTTCTATCTTGTAATTTATTTTTTTGTGTTTATTCGATGGTATGAAGCAGATGCCCCCTTTCTCAGCGTCATGTAAAATAGAATCTCTTAACGAACACCTGCACTTGACACCTGTACATGTCACACAGTCGTGCCAAAACACTCACTAATTGCACGGTTATCAAGTTGTTATAACAACTGTTATAACTGTCTATATATAGACACAAGTGATATAGAATACAAATAATTGACCTTATACTATTGCAGCCATATAACTTATTTACACTCGTTCAACAGTGAAACACAAGTTAGTAAGTTACAAGTAATTATTTAATATTAAATTACAAGCCAGAAACCATCTTCACCAGCCAAGTCAACTACATCGCAAAGCTCTCTACGCTGCCTTGACATTCTTGGCTGGTGGCAGAGGAGTACTGATCTGCGCCACCTAGCGGAAGTTTTAACGATGAGCGACTTTTTGCCACCAGGAGTTGTTCCCCTTCAATTTCAAGTCGACCACACTCATAAGGCGATTCGTTATCGTTCGACCGTGCAGGGCGTCCCAAAAGCTGATTCAACTGATCAGAACACCGATAGTGGCCGTGAAAATGCTTCTCCTGTGTGTTTTTTTTCCGGCAGAATTTCCCCACACATTCGACACAGCTCGTTCTTAGTGGGGCCACCATCGTATCGTATCGTATCGTATCCTTCCATCTTGGTAATCAACTGCTACGTAACGCCCATTCTGATTGGATGCAGCAAGCCGTCTCTGCATTCCACTCATCGATGAGGATTCACGTTCCAACTTTACTAGAGAAGTATGCCAAGGCAATGTACAGAGCAACATCAAGTGATGTACGTCGACTTGGCTAGAGAAGATGGCCAGAAACTAGATATATTACCTAATAATATTGCAGTCATGCAAGTCTCTCAACACTGAAACAATTTAATTACAAGTTTTACAAGTAATAACAAGATATCAAAATACAAGTTAATAACTAGACTGTGGCTTGTAAAATCCAAGCAATTAAGATTGTAGTTTGAATAAGAATGGTCCCAAAATCTGAAGACGTATTATATCTCTTTCAATCACGAGATGGCTTCTGTATTCGTTCATGTCCATGACACGTGATCACTTATCCAGGAATCTAACATCGCTTATGTAACACGAAATCAATAAATTTTTCATTGTCAATGCAAGGTACATGTGCCTCAAGCATTTGCGTACACTTCGCCATCCATAAGAGGGCTTGCGAATCGTGTGTCTCCATTATCGCGGAGCAATATCCGGTGTATTACAGGATTCTGTTCGGCCTTCATCCGGCGGAGAACAGACTCGAAAACTCTGATAAATTACAGGTTTTCATACATACCCCGGAAACAGATATTGCCTTGGCTTACAAAATATATAGGTATGAATAACTTTCGTATCATCCAAGAGGTGTGGTAGATCTGTAATTTTGAACAAGTAGATCATCACATGACTCGAAAATGGCGGGTTACGTTGGTAGACTTTAACTGATTGGCTGACGTGACGAAGTCACGTGGTATTGATTTCTTGAAATTCCCTCTAGCAGTTGCCGAAAGTAGTCTGAAATGGATACACACGATCCCTGGGTCAGTCTTACCGTGTATAGATGACCGAGATGGTTACAGGTTGGTGCCTCAATGCGTGAAGTTCTATATATGTAACCCGATACACCAAATTAAAGCTTGCTCTTCCGACTGTGCCAGTCCAGGGACCTGGCGCTGGCAATTAAGTTGATGTCATGTTTATTGAGGGAGGTGACAGGCTAACTGAATTGTATAACGACCCCCATCTGCCTTTTAATTGTCATGGATGTCGGGGGCCTGCATTGCATGAAGGGATAGAAGTGGTATTTTATTGTCATGAATGTAGGGGGCCTATACGTCATCAGGCTTCAGGACAATTCAATTTATAACGTTATTATATTAAATGTTTAATACACCCCAGGGTACAATAATGTTTGTCATTTTTTTTAAATATGTTCATGTCGCAGATCCAGAAACAAGAGCTGGCACCAATGAAATTCCATTTTCGTTATTTCCAAAACAAGTTTCTTCAGAAGTTCTGATCGTTTTTATTTTCGTTCTGGATTTCGAATTTTGCGTATTAACCTGGCATAAAGAGAAACCACTCTACATGAATGTAACTTAGGGCCCCAAAGCGCATGCTCCGTATCACAGGCTCACACCACTTTATCCCATCTTCACATTTCCAGTTGAATACCACACTAACGTTCCGTGCACTCTACCCCTGTCCACAATAGCGGAACATTACCATTTACGGCATTGCTATAGCGTAACCCACGCACACACTTTTTAGTTTGAATCCGACAGAACATATGTTTTCAATACTAGCTGTCTACTTGCCTAAGTTTCATTCGCACGGTTGCTCGTACATAGACAAGTGGCCAGCACAATGGGATTATGGCACAAATGAGAACGGGTGTAGTGGTTTCCCATAGATGTTCTACAGGGAACCAGTTTTGTAGGCATATTGTGTATAGAAGATGAAGGAGAGAAGTCAACTTCCGGGTGTCATTGATTGGCAGTTAATCATCCTTGAAAGGAATGGTCATTGTTATATATATGCTTTAATTCTTTTTGAAATATTTGACTTTGTGAAATACAAAAGTTAGTTGAGCCGGTTGAGTTACTTACAACAATTCCCCCCCCCCACAACCTACCCCGCCCTCACGATGTACTTAACATGATAATAATATTTTCTGTCTTTATTTCTAGGTAATTCGGTTGGATGCGGGAAGATGTGGGAAGAGAAAGAAATTGGAAACTCGTGCGCGTATGGACATCAACTCAACAAAGCAACACATGCCGAGACGCATGCGCGGACATAGACGTAAGATGAATACACTCGCGCCGATCGCGTTAGTTAGAACATTTGTACTTAACATGATAATAATATTTTCTGTCTTTATTTCTAGGTAATTCGGTTGGATGCGGGAAGATGTGGGAAGAGAAAGAAATTGGAAACTCGTGCGCGTATGGACATCAACTCAACAAAGCAACACATGCCGAGACGCATGCGCGGACATAGACGTAAGATGAATACACTCGCGCCGATCGCGTTAGTTAGAACATTTGTATTTAACATGATAATAATATTTTCTGTCTTTATTTCTAGGTAATTCGGTTGGATGCGGGAAGATGTGGGAAGAGAAAGAAATTGGAAACTCGTGCGCGTATGGACATCAACTCAACAAAGCAACACATGCCGAGACGCATGCGCGGACATAGACGTAAGATGAATACCTTTCGCGCCGATCGCGTTAGTTAGAACATTTGTATTTAACATGATAATAATATTTTCTGTCTTTATTTCTAGGTAATTCGGTTGGATGCGGGAAGATGTGGGAAAGAGAAATTGGAAACTCGTGCGCGTATGGACATCAACTCAACCAAAGCAACACATGCCGAGACGCATGCGCGGACATAGACGTAAGATGAATACACTCGCGCCCGATCGCGTTAGTTAGACATTGTACTTAACATGATAATAATATTTTCTGTCTTTATTTCTAGGTAATTCGGTTGGATGCGGGAAGATGTGGGAAGAGAAAGAAATTGGAAACTCGTGCGCGTATGGGCATCAACTCAACAAAGCAACACATGCCGAGACGCATGCGCGGACATAGACGTAAGATGAATACACTCGCGCCGATCGCGTTAGTTAGAACATTTGTATTTAACATGATAATAATATTTTCTGTCTTTATTTCTAGGTAATTCGGTTGGATGCGGGAAGATGTGGGAAGAGAAAGAAATTGGAAACTCGTGCGCGTATGGACATCAACTCAACAAAGCAACACATGCCGAGACGCATGCGCGGACATAGACGGAAGATGAATACACTCGCGCCGATCGCGTTAGTTAGAACATTTGTATTAACATGATAATAATATTTTCTGTCTTTATTTCTAGGTAATTCGGTTGGATGCGGAAGATGTGGGAAGAGAAAGAAATTGGAAACTCGTGCGCGTATGGACATCAACTCAACAAAGCAACACATGCCGAGACGCATGCGCGGACATAGACGTAAGATGAATACACTCGCGCCGATCGCGTTAGTTAGAACATTTGTACTTAACATGATAATAATATTTTCTGTCTATATTTCTAGGTAATTCGGTTGGATGCGGGAAGATGTGGGAAGAGAAAGAAATTGGAAACTCGTGCGCGTATGGACATCAACTCAACAAAGCAACACATGCCGAGACGCATGCGCGGACATAGACGGAAGATGAATACACTCGCGCCGATCGCGTTAGTTAGAACATTTGTACTTAACATGATAATAATATTTTCTGTCTATATTCCTAGGTAATTCGGTTGGATGCGGGAAGATGTGGGAAGAGAAAGAAATTGGAAACTCGTGCGCGTATGGACATCAACTCAACAAAGCAACACAGGGCGCCGGAACGCATGCGCGGACATAGACGTAAGATGAATACACTCCGCGCCGATCGCGTTGGATTAGAACATTTGTACTTAACATGATAATAATATTTCATCTTTATTTCACAGAGTAATTCGGTTGGATGCGGAAGATGTGGGAAGAAAGAAATTGGAAACTCGTGCGCGTATGGACATCAACTCAACAAAGCAACACATGCCGAGACGCATGCGCGGACATAGACGTAAGATGAATACACTCGCGCCGATCGCGTTGGTTGTTTGTTTGTACTTAACATGATAATAATATTTTCTGTGTAAGCGTTGGTGACGTAATTCGGTTGGATGCGGAAAGTGTGGGAAAGGAATTGGAAACTCGTGCGCGTATGGACATCAACTCAACAAAAGCAACACATGCCGAGACGCATGCGCGGACATAGACGTAAGATGAATACACTCGCGCCGATCGCGTTAGTTAGAACATTTGTATTTAACATGATAATAATATTTTCTGTCTTTATTTCTAGGTAATTCGGTTGGATGCGGGAAGATGTGGGAAGAGAAAGAAATGGGAAACTCGTGCGCGTATGGACATCAACTCAACAAAGCAACACATGCCGAGACGCATGCGCGGACATAGACGGAAGATGAATACACTCGCGCCGATCGCGTTAGTTAGAACATTTGTACTTAACATGATAATAATATTTTCTGTCTTTATTTCTAGATAATTCGGTTGGATGCGGGAAGATGTGGGAAGAGAAAGAAATTGGAAACTCGTGCGCGTATGGGCATCAACTCAACAAAGCAACACATGCCGAGACGCATGCGCGGACATAGACGTAAGATGAATACACTCGCGCCGATCGCGTTAGTTAGAACATTTGTATTTAACATGATAATAATATTTTTCTGTCTTTATTTCTAGGTAATTCGGTTGGATGCGGGAAGATGTGGGAAGAGAAAGAAATTGGAAACTCGTGCGCGTATGGACATCAACTCAACAAAGCAACACATGCCGAGACGCATGCGCGGACATAGACGTAAGATGAATACACTCACGCCGATCGCGTTAGTTAGAACATTTGTATTTAACATGATAATAATATTTTCTGTCTTTATTTCTAGGTAATTCGGTTGGATGCGGGAAGATGTGGGAAGAGAAAGAAATTGGAAACTCGTGCGCGTATGGACATCAACTCAACAAAGCAACACATGCCGAGACGCATGCGCGGACATAGACATAAGATGAATACACTCGCGCCGATCGCGTTAGTTAGAACATTTGTACTTAACATGATAATAATATTTTCTGTCTTTATTTCTAGGCAATTCGGTTGGATGCGGGAAGATGTGGGAAGAGAAAGAAATTGGAAACTCGTGCGCGTATGGACATCAACTCAACAAAGCAACACATGCCGAGACGCATGCGCGGACATAGACGTAAGATGAATACACTCGCGCCGATCGCGTTAGTTAGAACATTTGTATTTAACATGATGATAATATTTTCTGTCTTTATTTCTAGGTAATTCGGTTGGATGCGGGAAGATGTGGGGAGAGAAAGAAATTGGAAACTCGTGCGCGTATGGACATCAACTCAACAAAGCAACACATGCCGAGACGCATGCGCGGACATAGACGTAAGATGAATACACTCGCGCCGATCGCGTTAGTTAAAACATTTGTACTTAACATGATAATAATATTTTCTGTCTTTATTTCTAGGTAATTCGGTTGGATGCGGGAAGATGTGGGAAGAGAAAGAAATTGGAAACTCGTGCGCGTATGGACATCAACTCAACAAAGCAACACATGCCGAGACGCATGCGCGGACATATACGTAAGATGAATACACTCGCGCCGATCGCGTTAGTTAGAACATTTGTACTTAACATGATAATATTTTCTGTCTTTATTTCTAGGTAATTCGGTTGGATGCGGGAAGATGTGGGAAGAGAAAGAAATTGGAAACTCGTGCGCGTATGGACATCAACTCAACAAAGCAACACATGCCGAGACGCATGCGCG
>JAVTVY010010040.1:0-43237 GCA_036873755.1 Hanleya hanleyi
ACAATGATATGAACAACGATACCTGGGGCTGGGGCATTGACACTGTGTGTCATTGTCAAGTCAACTGTCCAATGAAGAATGGCAAAGTCCAGAAAGTTGCAGCCCGAGTTTTGAGATTTAGCAGTGAGTATTTATTTTGTCTGTCTATGTAATTGTTTTATGATACAAAAACTTGCTGAGTCAACATTTTTTTATTGTGCACAAAGCCAGCATTGGCAAAGGTTGTGTTTATAAATGAAACTTGATTGCGAAACATGTATCTTAAACACCAAAAATGTGCAAACATAAGAGATTATAATATGGTTCTATGATATCGACAACTTCAAAAAAATGAAAATTATATGTTAGTAAAAACATTTTGTATCTCTTGATTGTTTGACTAATTGTTTGACTGAAACTTG
This sequence comes from Hanleya hanleyi, assembly GCA_036873755.1. Lineage (NCBI taxonomy): Eukaryota > Metazoa > Mollusca > Polyplacophora > Lepidopleurida > Hanleyidae > Hanleya > Hanleya hanleyi. The sequence goes on from JAVTVY010010040.1 coordinate 402, forward strand.
AAGAATAATAATTATCAAGTTTTGAAAATAATGATATAGTGGTTGCACCATTTTATAAGGAGAAAACCAGCATGCATAACATTGGTAAAAAGACATGAACAGAGAGAATTGATGTCACAAATATTTGGGTTTTTTTATTAGATAACAGGCCAGGTACATGTACTTGACTACATGAATAATAGAACCATTTCCAAAACCTTCAGTGACATACTGTACATGTTAATAATTGTAATATTGTGAAACGTTAATTTCTACATGTACAGTACTGAAACAGTAATTTGAATCAAAATATGTATTTTGTATTATTGTAAATTGTATATACAAATTGTCCTTTTCACGAACAGGTGACATCGCAATCACAGTCAGAGGTAGCAGAATTGCAGAAAGAAGTAGCTGATCTACAGCGGGCAGTCGCAGACCTTCAGGAAACAAAAAAGGCCCTCAGGGCAACGAATGAATCCTTAGTGACTACAGTTTCTTCCCTTGCCGGTTAGTTGAATTTGGAGGAATTAATCGAAAGTCTTACCAAGTAATTCTCCTTAAGTAAAATTTGTATCGTAGTTAGCCCCGTGGGGCTGCTAGGTGTCGTTAAAAGGAATAGGGCCTCAGTCCCAGTATGCTTGTCGTAAGACCCGACTAAATTGGGAAATAGCAAGCTCTCTATAGTAACAAATTTCATAAATAGTAAGCTCGTTATATTTAGCAAAGTTAAGAAATTATCAATATTGTGAAAGGGGTTGTCGTCGCCGTGTTGCTGAAATATAACTGGTGCGACGTTGATTTGAACTCACTCGTATCGTAGTTAGTAAACAGGTGGGCTCTATAAATTATGTGAACCATAGCAACCGGGGTATAGAATCCAGCATATTTACCTCATTATGCCTTGGTTTGAACTCTTAATTGATTTTAAGTTTGGAATGTACCCATATGGCATATAAATTATAAAACCATGAATATTTCTCTTTTCAGGTCTTCCATCCTTGGTGGAAAAGTTATCCGATTTACTTGAGCCCCAACAACGAACCAGTCTGCCAACCCAGCATCTCGCTACTGTAAGCCCCAGTGAGTCAACGATCCACCACCAAGACGACCACTGTGTCACAGTGAGACCATCCTCCCCGACAACATCTGACACCAGCCCAGTCGTTGTCGATGTTTCTAGAGATGGAATGGAATGGGTGACCACGGAAGACACATCGGAGGCAGGTGAAGAATCTTTGGTAAGCTGTTTTCACATTTTGGGAATGTAAGCTTCATAATTCATTGATAAGCATGAATATTGTCTGCTATTTGTTACTTAAACATTGAATGAGATGCGATAATGTTTTCTTATGCATACAACATAAAATCTGCAACTTATTTTCCTAAAAAGTCTCATTCATGGGACTAACGTAATGTCGTATTACATCATATCTTGTCTTTTCAGTTTTTTTTTTTGTATTTTCACTTCTCTTTTCACACAACACTGATAAGCATGACCATTCTCGGCTATTTGTTACTTGCAAATTGAATCACATGATATTGTTTTCCCTGTGCATATCAAATACATACAGATTATTTTCATAGAATTGAATTGAAATAAAAGGCATTGATGGGACTAATCCATTGCATCAAATTTTGCCATTTCAGTTTTCCATATCTTCTGGAATTTTAAGACTCGAGGAAGATGATGAACACCCTCCTTCAAGCTCTGTATCGTGACGAGTTTCTATCCATGCATTCTGTTGGCGGGGGGAAGCGAACCGGGGGCCTCCAAGCAAAGCCAGGCATGTCCGGGAGATTGCAAGTAAGTATAACAGACACTTTTTTGTGAAAATTAATTGGTGGCAATAAAAAAATCAACCTGAATAAAGCCTATATGCACATCAGCTTCTCTCAGTTGAGGTCAGTTCCTTGTAGGGGCCATTTCCATAGACTGGTATGCATAGGGTCCATTATAACTACACTTGAACTCATGGCAACCTGGAAAGAGTTACACCATCGCACCCCGTCGCACAATTTTTCCTCAGAATCATTATGCGTGTATTACTCTGCTCCCATCTTTGTAGACCTGGTTATGTCCCCATCAATTATATTGAACCATCTCTATTGTTGACTATTCAGTCAATGTTACCACTTTAATAATAAGCTGTATTATTTTACTTGACAAATATCATAGACTTGAGTTACCTCCCTTTGAAAGATGTAGACCTGGTTGATGTGGCCATCTTAAAATGATAAGGAACATTCTCTTGTGTTGATTATTCAGTCAGTGGTACCACTTTATTTATACGCTGTATTATGTTACTTGACGCGAATCATAGAATTGAGTTACCTCCCTTTAAAAGATGTAATTCTATGTTGGTCAGTTTACAGCTTGGGGTATAATATCTGCAGTTTATCTATAGTATATATTTCTTTCTTTTTCAGATTCAGTGCAGCAACAATTCCACCAGAAGACATTGTCGGAGATAAAGTTCTTCATGCGAGAGAAACTTAACAACGCTGCAAAGAATTTGAAATGAAGACAGCTGAAGAAATGAGGGGATAACATTGATTGTTACTTTAGTATAGGAAACAGACACACAAGGAAAGACCGACTCACATATATCATGTTTACTGTATAAATATTTTGTTAAATTAAAATCAATTGCTTCATTAAATCAGTTGAAACTTCACCCAACCATTTTTTCTTTTATTCGTTCCTGGGAAATAAGTCTGCACTTTCTTATCCGATGAGTTGCATTTGCAGTGAATTCGAGAGTTGCTGTTGCAGAATCACAGTTTCATTGTTTGTGGAACCCCACTTTATCTCCACACAGCCATCATTTTCTTAAAAGTTTACCATTAACAATACTCATTCTGATACAGTTCTTTTAGAGACCATTATATTCGATTTTGAACAATTGTCTGTAGAAAATTGCATGGTGAAAAAATATGATAATTTGTTAATTTATGGGGAGTGTGTTTTAGATACCATGGTAATTTGTTGACTAATTGTAAGGTAAAATATCACAATGAATCCCAAGATTGGATGATTACCACGGTTAAAAAGCCATGATAAAAGTATGGTAAAAAAATTGTATGCTAATTGCATGAGGCAGAAAATGATAATTTGGTAATTTATGGTGAATGGTTTGTAGATACCATGGTAATTTGTAGGTTAATAGTAAGGTAAATACCACGGTGAATCCCAGGATTGGATGAATAACACGGTTAAAAACTATGGTAAAAGTATGGTAAAAAAAACCACGGTTTTTTGGGACAGGTAATTACCATGGTAATTACCACGGTAATTTGTATGGTAATTACCACGGTTTTGTATGGTAATTACCACGGTAATTTGTATGGTAATTACCACGGTTTTATATGGTAATTACCACGGTAATTTGTATGGTAATTACCACAGTTTTGTATGGTAATTACCACAGTAATTTGTATGGTAATTACCACGGTTTTGTATGGTAATTACCACGGTTTTGTATGGTAATTACCACGGTAATTTGTATGGTAATTACCTGTCCCAAAAAACCGTGGTTTTTTTACCATACTTTTTACCGTGTTTTTTTTTTATAAGGGATGCCTAGTTGAAAAAAGAATATTTAGCCTTTTGACACCCTGTTTGAGATTTTTCAGGCTTTATTTTGCTAAATGCGATGCATTTTACAGACATTTGTGAGACATTATATAATCTTTTACTGTACAATCTAACATAATATTTCCTTCATGAATCTATTCTGAGTTGTCATTAAATTACAGTATATGTGTGTTCATCAACTTTTCGTTGAAGTGCAACTTTATTTATGTCTGCTAGTAGATAAGACCTATCCTTCGTTGTCATAGGTCCGTAGACTAAACTGTCAAATATCCATAGATATTCTCCCACTTCAACAGACATGCTGACTTTACCAGTGAAAATATTCAGTGCTAATTCTTTCCTCATTCACTCAACCAAATGTTAAAATTGATCTTTTTGTCTTTCAATGTGTTATCTGGGATATAAGAAAAGACTAATTTTCGGTGAATCTGAAAGTCGACAGATAAAAAGTTGTAGTTCTGACAGCTGTTATGTAACATTGAGTTCTTGACTGGTGATGTAACCAAGTGTTGAGAACTCCTCGTCTTTACGATAACAGTGAGAGACGAATGATCTCCTAATGGTAAATAAAGTGCGGAGAGATTGGATCACCATGGAGATGAGTGTGCATCAAACATAAACAGATGTAAACATTTCCAAGCAATATCAAGGTGACATTTGCCGATTTTGGAATTTTCAAATCAATTTGAAAACCACATCCATCATATGAAATGGATTCAACAACCAGGACTAGTCTACATGTACATGTATTCTCTTGTATATTGTGATATTACTTTTAACATGATTTCAACTGACAGATTGGATTAATTCTGATTCGTTTCTTAAAATAAATTATTTTAAAGTATTGATCAAATAAAACAAGGTTGAGAATGTAGGATTGTTAGACATAAAATAATTAAAGGCAATGAAATTTGTCTTTCAGGGGATGCAACTCTTTCTAACTTAAATGCATCTGCTATGTGTAAGAGAAAATTTTAATTGATGTTAAATAGCAGGTGAATACGAAATGAGACACAAATGCTATAATAATGAACAGTTTACTCACATTTTCTTATCAGTCAAATTTTCTTGGTTCGTTAGATATCACATGATTAATTAGTCCAGAAAAAGATTGTCTGGTACATGTACATATATGAAACCTCTTATTTTTCCCTCGGGCACAAGAAGTAATTTAACATGAACAGTTATATACAATGTTTACACATGTAAACAGATGGTGTGTGTTTCCATCATAACAAATTATAATTTAATTTAGGTACATGTAGTTGATAATTCATTTCTTCAACTTACATACAAAATGTCATTGAATTCTATGTTAATAGGAACTGGTCACTGAACATGAAACCTCCAATTTACTGAACACCCATCATCACCTAGTATAGATATAAATAAAATAGACCAAATTTTGGAGAGAACATTCTCCATTGAAATTGCTTTCTTTCTTGATATGAAAGGTTTTGTCCCGGTAAAACACTCACTAACATGTTTGTATTATATGCTTTGAGCACAAAACTTTCAGGACTTCAAGTTTCACTGCTTGCTCTGTTTGTTTGTTAATACACGATTCATTGTAACAAAAAAAAAACTGTCAGGCATTCTCTTCATCCTCCTTGGTAAGGATTGAGCTGAGCTAGTGCCCAGTTTGCAGAGAGCGCTATTCGGCGCAGTGACCCTGTCTTTGCATTGTCACTTTTTTTGCTTAACATTTTTGTCATGTGAGTTCTGCTAGCATTGTCTGTGTAATGTTAGACAACAATTGATGCGCATATGTATGGCTGGGCAAGTCCACGAGGTGCCATCAATGGGGGAAAAAGTTGAAGCAAATTAGTTTGGCAAACAGACAGGACAAAAAGATAGTTGTCTGTAATTTGTGATGTAAAGAGAAACAACCTCCAGACAACAGTGTTCCAAGGCTTTGAATAAATAGTCCAAATTGACAGGTCAAATATGTATCGAGCGAAAAAAACTTTTTCCGACAAGTTGGAAATATTTGGCATCTTGCCGCCAGAAGAAAATATTTCTGCAGTGGGGGCCTATCTCCCCCCCCCCCCAAACAACCCTCTTCCCTCACTTAACCAGTAACCATTGAAAAAATATTCTGTAACAGGAGATGAATAAGATAAATACCTAGCTATTAGAAGAGGTGTATGGGTAAGTGTATCTTACCTTCAGAGTAAACTTCCACGACCATTGAGAATACTATAATAATGATTGTTTTATTACACATTGAGAACTACATCATAAACAGAACAACACCATCAATGTAATCAGTCCAGTCTTTTAACCAGTGCAACTTAAATACATCATATACATGTAATACAGGTCCACATTTTGTTTTTATTAAAGATGTAATCAGTTTCATAGTCACAGAGATAGTCAAATGATGTACATTAGTAGTATCACCTTGATAATAATTAGTAATATCCTGGCACATGTAGACACCTTCAGGACATGAATGAAAAATATGAATACAATGTTATTTCCTACTCACTCATTATTGTATACATGTAGTGGCATACTATATGTGGGTAGTCAATTACTATACATGAATAGTCACAAATGCACATGTTGCCGCATACTATGCATGGGTAGTAGCATGCTACACATGGTAGTCAAAAACTTTGCATGAAGTGCCAAATACAATGTATGAGTAGTTCTGTTTGCATTGATAATTGCTAAGTATGTTCTCTAACGTGTATGGTTGCCACATACCGGTACTATGCATGTGTAGTCACATACTAGGTATGGGTAGTCATGGGGTGTCATGTCTGCCTACAGCTTGATATTTCAGTAGGACAGCACTATGAAATGGCAGCATTAGATCTGCTCTGTTACAAGTAGGTACCCCCGCCCCTTTCCTTCCCCGTCGTGATATAACTGAAAAAATGTTGAAAACGACGTTAAACCCTATTCACTCCCTCACTCATTCCTTACTCTGCATAGGTAGTCACTCACTCTGCATGGGTAATCACATTCTATGCATGAGTAGTCACAAGCTATTTTTGGGTAGCCACATATTCTGCATGGGTAGTCATAGGCTGCTACATTAATTTACTGTGCATGGATATCTGATTTTCTGCATGGGTAGTCACCTACTGTTATGTGCGTGAGACTAGATGGGTTGTATCGAGCTAGTTAATGGGTCATCCATGGCCTGTTGGTCTCCGATTCGATTTGGATAAATATGCATGCAAACTGCATGTGCTTGCGTGGATAATGGTACGGTCTGCATGAGCAGTCAAAAAATTCATGGATTATCATTTACTGTACAAAGATGCCTGGCTGTAGAAATTCCAGGGTTTATATCCAGACTTGACTACGAATCCATGGAATTAGGCTGGAATCCCTGGAATTATGCTGGAAACCATGGATAATGTCCATGATCACAATATTCTGGACAGCATGGACAATCCATGGACACCATGGAATATGGGGAATTCAGCATGGAAATTTGACTTAAAAAAATTCTGATCAAAAACAGCCTGGAAAAAGCAAGGACATTGTGGACTTGGAAAATTTTTCACAGAAATTAATAAAATAAAAATATCAGAATATGCAAGTTGCACTATTTCTTGTGTTTTGAAATGGGCAATAACTTTATTGATAAACCAAGATGGTACATGTATATCGCAGAAAATACCATCTAGTGGTAATGCTGTGAAAAATGTGTGTGACCTGTCTGTCGTTATTCTCTGAGATCTCACACAACAAGCCAATGACAACAATTCTGCTTTTTTCAATTTGACATTGATTCGCGTTTGGTTCACTTTGAACTTTCTGGAGAAGAACGTTTACCACAAACTATATCTGAACATGATATCTTATTCACATATGCTTCCTACCATACTATATTATTACACAATTCTAACTAATTACAAGGCATATTATAATTTTATTTCAGCAGTGACTTGCTCAATCTTTTTCACTAATTGTACCAATTTTAGTAATCTCGGACGGGGGTATGTTAATTTGACTTACTGTTCAATTTTAAAGCAAAATTTCAAATATGAATCATCTCCAACCCTGCTCATATGTCCATACATGTACAAATTGGTTATATAAAAATTGGTTACAGTATTTTTCATCACCAGAATTTACGCATTAAAACCACATTACCAGGTTTTACTAATTTACACTTCACATAATGTAGACTGTTCCAGTCATAATGATTTGGTATATAAAAGACTCAGATCGCACAGTAGTATTCTAGTCTCCGAGTTTCTCCAGAAACTTATTCACTACACTCAATAATAACCAGGTTGTACACAATGTTCTGTGATGTAACGTTCCGAGACATTCGCAACTTAATCCCATTCAAAGTGATTTGGAAGGGCTCCTGCACATTTCTGCAGCTGAAGGTCTGCTGCAAAGACTTGTGCTCATTTTGCCAAAGTGTGAATATACTGTGGAATAACTGATAATCATTAATGTAATATAGTGTCTTTCAGTATTCTGTTAATAAGCTGACAATGAATATATTCAAGTGTAGTAACATGTATAGCCACAAAAATGGCATTGAAAACACAAAACAATTATCTTGACAATTTGACACCAATAAATTAAACTAAAATGTGGCCTAACATACATTGATCCATATAATTATAGCAATTATTCATTTCATACAGTTGTTCAATATACAAAATGATTATTCTTATGTCTCATGACGGAATCTACTGTCTGTCCCAGATAATATATCCGAGACGTTTACGGCGATATTTCGGAGACAATTGATTGGAGGATATTGAAACTTCACACAGGAGATAAACTAAAAAATACCAATTTTATTCTAAAGTATCAAGAAAATCCTTGCAGTAGTTCTCAACAAATCGCGAAAACAAGAATTAGATGGGAGATTTGTAGGTTATTTTTGGACGTCATGACGTCAAGCCTGCATGTTATAACATTGGCAGATCAACGTCATCGTAGCCCCAAAATAACATGGTAGGTATTGGTGATTTTCGTCAATTCCCAACAGATTTTAATGAAATATGGGGGGAAAATTAGTATTTTTTAGTTGATATACTGTGTGAAGTTTCAATGCTGTACGATAAATTGTCTCCGAAATATCGCCGAAAACGTCTCGGAATATATTATCTGGGACAGACAATAGTGCCTGCATGTATGGAGTCAGAAATCCAGATATATTCTGCGACCTGAATCAGTTGGCAAAACCAGTTGATCTGCAGCAATACTGCAGAAAACATGGAAAAACCCTGGACATTGTCCAGCCCTCGCCATGGAAACCCTGGACATTGTCCAGCCTCACAACCATGGAAACTCTGGACAGTGTCCAACCTCAACCATGGAAACCCAGGACAATGTCCAGCCTTGTCAAGGGGCCCTCGGTGGCCGAGTGGTCTAAGGCGCTTCGCTGGTGACCGCTAGCCTCACACCGCTGAACCGGCACGGGTTCGAGCCCGGCTGGTCCATGTGTGAAAGTTTGTCAGTTACTTGCCGAAGGGCGGTTGTTCTCTCCGGGTACTCCGGCTTCCTCCACCAACCAAACTGACTGTCACCATATGAGTGAAACAAACTTGAGTGTGACATTAAGCCAAATTCCCTCCCTCCCTCCAGCCTCGTCAATGGAAACCCTGGACAATGTCCAGCCTCGTCCATGGAAACCCTGGACTAGTCCATGGAACCCCTGGACTAGGATATCCCCCTGAATTTAGAGCATGGAAAAAACCACGAAAAACAGTCTGAATACTCCAGGGTTTTTCCAGGGTCAGTCTTTTCCATGTTTTTTCCATGGAAACCTTGGAATTTCTACAGCCGGGCAGTTGCATACTGTACATAGACAGTTAGCTGCATACTATGAATAAATATTCAAATACCATGTGTGGGTCACTACATACCATGTGGGTCACTACACACCATGTGCGGGTCACTACATACCATGTGCGGTTCACTACATATCATGTGCGGGTCACTACATATCATGTGTGAGTCACTACATACCATGTGTGGGTTGTTACATTCTATGCTAGTAGTCGCAATCACTATAATGCATGGGTAGTGACATACCCTGCATTGATTGTCACATACTCTGCATGGGCATTCTTATAACCATGCAGAATATAATGTATAATAATATAAGAATATATTATAAATATAAAGATATAAAGTATAATTTTATATAAGTATAAAAATACTCATAAAACAGGGCTATACCACCAAGCACCTCCACTCAAAGTTTCTCAAATTTGGCAATACATATCACATGCTGATAACAAAGTACAAGCATAGCATGCAAGATTTATGGTGTTTACTTTTCATAACTTGTGTCTAATCTCGGGACTGGGGGCCGTATGAACCCATGTAGTTCAAGATCCTCATGGTGTGCATATCAACAGTCACAATCAAAGCATGACTGATTATGAATACTGATCAGAGATATGGATTTGATACTTTGGAACATGATGATGTCTTGCTGGCATCATTGAAAACTTGACCGCTTCTCTCTTGCAGGAAACTAGCCTGTATTCATGTATACTATGATTGTTGCGTTATTTTTCAATTTGGTGCTATTGCTGTGAAATGGAATGTGGAATAGATCTTTGGATTCTGAACGCGGAATTCTTTAATGGATGACAGCTGAATTTTGAATGATGGACCAGACACCAGACACTTGTATTCTCACTCTTTTCATGGGTAGTCACAACTGATGTGTGGGTTGTCACATATTATGCAAGGGTAGATACATATAATGCATGAGTAGTTTTTCTGCATGGGTTGTCATGTACTATTCATTAATTGCATTCTCTGCAGGAGTAGTGCATATACCATGTATGGTTCGCCACATACCGTATATGGGGAGTCACATACCACTAGGGGTAGTCAAACTGTTCATGGGTTTCCACATATTCTGCATGGATAGTCCCATTCTCTGCATGTGTAGTCACAGTGCGCATCATTAGTATGCATGGGTTGCTATAATCAATTCAAGGATAGGTACACTCTGCATGGGTAGTAACGTAATATACATGGGCGGTAATGTAATAAGCATGGATAGTATCATAATATGCATGGGCATATTAACTTGTAGGGAAAGCCAACTTCAAATCTTAGACTGATGTACATGTAGCATACAGGTACTGAATTGATCAACACTGCTGGGTATAAACACTGACCTTTAGTATAAACACTGACCCTGAGTATAAACACTGACCCTGAGTATAAACACTGATGCTGAATATAAACACTGACCCTGAGTATAGACACTGATGCTGGGTATAAACACTGACATTTAGTATAAACATTGACCCTGAGTATAAACACTGACCCTGAGTATAAACACTGATGCTGAATATAAACACTGACCCTGAGTATAAACACTGATGCTAATTATAAACACTGACCTTTAGTATAACACTGACCCGGAGTATAAACACTGACCCTGAGTATTAACACTGATGCTGAATATAAACACTGACCCTGAGTATAAACACTGACCCTGAGTATAAACACTGACCCTAAGTATAAACACTGACGCTGAGTATAAACACTGACCCTGAGTATAAACACTGACCCTAAGTATAAACACTGATGCTGAATATAAACACTGACCCTGAGTATAAACACTGATGCTGGGTATAAACACTGACATTTAGTATAAACACTGACCCTGAGTATAAACACTGACCCTGAGTATAAACACTGATGCTAAGTATAAACACTGACCATGAGTATAAACACTGACCCGGAGTATAAATGCTGATGCTGGGTATAAACACTGACCCTGAGTATAAAAACTGACCCTGAGTATAAACACTGACCCTAAGTATAAACACTGATGCTGAGTATAAACACTGACCCTGAGTATAAACACTGATGCTGAGTATAAACACTGATGCTGAGTATAAACACTGACCCTGAGTATAAACACTGATGCTGAGTATAAACATTGACCCTGAGTATAAACACTGACCCTGAGTATAAACACTGACCCTGAGTATAAACACTGATGCTGGGTATAAACACTGACCCTGAGTAGAAACACAGATGCTGAGTATAAACACAGATGCTGAGTATAAACAAACACAGAGTATAAACACTGACCCCGAGTAAAAAACACTGACCCTGAGTATAAACACTGATACTTAGTATAAACACTGACCATGAGTATACACACTGACCCTGAGTATAAACATTGACCCTGAGTATAAACACTGACCCTGAGTATAAACACTGACCCTGGGTATAAACACTGACCCTGGGTAGAAACACAGATGCTGAGTATAAACACTGACCCCGAGTAAAAAACACTGACCATGAGTATAAACACTGACCATGAGTATAAACACTGACCCTGAGTATAAACACGGACCCTGAGTATAAACACTGACCCGGAGTAGAAACACTGACGCTGGGTATAAACATGGACACTGAGTATAAACACTGACCCTGCGTATAAACACTGACGCTGAGTATAAACACTGACCCTGAGTAGAAACACTGATGCTGAGTATAAACACTGACCCGGATATTTATTGATGCTGGGTATAAACACTGACCCTGAATATAAGCACTGACCCTGAGTATAAAACTGACCCTGAGTATAAACACTGATGCTGGGTAAAACACGGACCCTGAGTATAAACACTGACCCTGCGTATAAACACTGATGCTGAGTATAAACACTGACCCTGAGTATAAACACTGACCCTGAGTATACACACTAACCCTGAGTCGCTGTTCTTCACATGTATTTTTGGATATAACAACTCAAAAAAATCATAATTTCTTTCCAAGTTTTATACATGTACACATCCTACTCCTGTCAGTTATATCCCTGGACTGAGATGTGAGGGGCCATCTCTGTGTCATTGGGTTTATAAAAAGCTAGTTTCGTGTAGACTGGCTCACATGTTCTGGATGATTAGTCTGTCCATACAATAATGCGAGGATGGATTTTTTTCTGCCATTAACCAAAAAAATCCTCCCACATTGATTACATTGTTTTAGTGGCCATATCCAGTCTAATATTACAAACAATCAAAGTGTAGCATGCCACAGTTTTATTGTGTGGTTGTTTTTTCCCCGTCCGAACATGCTCGGGGGAGATATAGACCCGGGGCAGATCTCTGCGGAGTAGTTGATCACACTAATTGACGCCCGCTACATTGACTCTATGGCTATAGTGTGGAGACCACATCATTGTGTATGCATAGTTAACCAATACTGATTGGTGCAGATGACTGGAGAGACTGTCGATTTGCTGATAGCTTCTTCATTATCAACTCCTCTATTATTTATCACTGTCCTATTCTCGACAGCTGCCAGTGGTTTTCAATGTAATTTTCATTGACTCCCCTGGGTAATTCAAGGATAATTTTTGTCTCTCGATCAGAGATCAGCGATGATGCTTTTTTTGAGGGCCATTGTTTCTCAATGAGGTGCATATGTGGGATGGCTTTTGTGCATTGGATGCTAAGAAAGAGTCTGATGAGCATTTATTGAAGGTCCTAAACTGTTATTGAAACAAACTCGTGAAATTACAGGTAATATATAAAAAAATGCCCTCAGAGCCATAACTGGGGTTTCCAGAAGTGTTAATTCAGAAACATTGTATATTGAAGCAGGATTTGAACAACATAAAAAACCCCATAAAATTCACAGACTTGAAATGTTCTACTGTATTCATAATGACATGGTGACTTCGCAATTGTTGGAACACCTCCCTGTCCCATTATACGCTCGTATTTATCCTAATAACACGCGCAATGCAAACCTGTTCACATTGTATAGGCATCGAACAGAATTATTTTGAAGAGTTCCGTGTTCAAACATAAATTGCAGAATATGCATAGAACTTCCACCCCACCATCATGGTATAACATATGTCCTCAAAAAGATTATATTCAACTATGTTGTCTTCAAAATGGATATAGCAATCTGAAGATATTTGTTTAATAAAGTTCTTTCCTGTACTACACGAAGTAATTGTGGGCATCATGACGAAACAGTAGATTATTTATTTTTTCACTGCCCTAAATTTCATAACCCACAGACTCTCTTGCTCACCCATCGTTTTACTATTTTCAATGCTCTTGACATCCCGACATCAAAACTCTTGTTATTTGCTGATCATGACAAACACGAAAATGTGAATATCAAAATTCAGATTATCATAGGAAATTATATTAGAGAAAGCGAACGCTTTAATTGGAGACAATACTGAACAAAATAAATTTTGGATCTTTCTGTGAAATTGTTTTAAATATATTGATACAGCAACCTGTCGACGAAGTCAAATGGTCCAGTGACACTGCGGGTCTGTCTGCATGTAACACAGATTTTTTAATATATTTTTATCCAATTTTTTCTTGTTATTTTTTCCCCCCTTCGTTTTCAAAGTTTATCTCTCCGAGCCGATTATTACTTATGTTATATTGTAAAATGAATTTTGTATCTTTTTGCTGTATGCAGGATGCGCAAATAAATTTGTCTTAATGTGTTCCCATCAATTGTAAATGCAAATGAAATACCGGTACTATTTATATAAAAATACAGTTAAAATATCTGGCCGGCAGTGGCTAGACTTACCTGTGAAAACGTGGATATTTTAATGTTGTATTTTGTTGAACCATGAATATATTGATCTTCTGGTGAAATCAGATATATCTTGATGTGGATGTTCTCTAGCTGTGATCCAATTTCTCTCTTCCTGTACAGCTTAACCAAATTCAATAATTTGAAAGATTCACTTTTACATTTAAAATTCTGGCAAAACACGAGGTGGCAGGCGAATAAAAATAGTATAAAAATGATATTTTTTCCACCTTCTGTTTTGTCAGGATTGGAGAAATGAAAATGGTTGACTGAGAAGAAATATGGTATTCATTAATTTACAGGTAAATGGCATTACAGCTCCTTGCCAGAAATTACCATCATCCATGGAAGTCCATGGTCATCATTAACATCCATGAAAGTCGACAGATCATCATTAACATCCATGGTGAGAAGTACACAGATCATCACTAACATCCATGGAAGTCCACTGATCACAGTTAACATCCATGAAAGTCTAGAGATCATCATTAACATTCCTGGAAGTCCACAGTTCATCATTAATGTGCATGGAAGTCCACAGATCATCATGAATGTCCATGAAAGTCCACAGATCATCATGAATGTCCATGCAAGTCCACTCATCATCGTGATCGCCCATGGAAGTTCATGATTAGCATTCACATCCATGGAAGTCCACTGATCATCATTAACATCCATGGGGGTCCACTGATCATCATTAATATCCATGGAAGTCCACATATCAGCATTAACATCAATGGAAGTCTTCAGATCATCATTAACATCAATGGAAGTCTTCAGATCATCATTAACATCCATGGAAGTCCACATATCGTCATTAACATCCATGGAAGTCCACAGATCACTATTAACATCCATGGAAGTCCACATATCATCATTAATGTCCTTGAAAGTCCACAACTCCTCGTGAACACACATGGAAGTTCATGATCACCATTAACATCCATGGAAGTCTACAGATATCATTAACATCCATGGAAGTCCACTGATCATCATTAACATCCATGGATGTCCACTGATCATCATCAACATCCATGGAAGTCTACAGATCATCATTAACATCCATGGAAGTCCACTGATCATCATTAACATCGATGGAAATCCACTGATCATCATCCACAGATCATCATTAGCATTCATGGAAGTCCACTGATCATCATTAATATCCATGTAAGTCAACTGATCATCATTAACATCCATGGAAGTCCACAGATCACTATTAACATCCATGAAAGTCTACATTAACATCCATGGAGAAGTACACATATCATCACTAACATCCATGGAAGTCCACTGATCAAAGTTAAGATCCATGGAAATGCAGAGATCATCATTAACATTCATGGAAGTCCACAGCACATCATTAACATCCATGGAAGTCCACAGATCATCATTAATGTCCATGGAAGTCTACAGATCATGGAAGCTGTGATCCAGTTTCTCTCTTCTGGTACAGCTTAACCAAATTCAATAATTTGAAGGATTCACTTCTACATTTAAAATTCTAACAAATCATGAGATGGCAGGCGAATAAAAAAGTACAAAACTGATATTTTTTCCACCTTCTGCTATGTCAGGATTGGAGAAATGAAAAGGGTTGACTGAGAAGAAATATGGTATTCATTATTTTACAGGTAAATGGCATTGCAGCTCCTTGCCAGAAATTACCATCATTAACATCCATGGAAGTCCATGGTCATATTAACATCCATGGAAGCTCACAGATCGCCATTAACATCCATGGACAAGTATACAGATCATCACTAACATCCATGGAAGTCCACTGATCATAGTTAACATCCATGGAGGTACAGAGATCATCATTAATGTCCATGGAAGTCCACAGATCATCATTAATGTGCATGGAAGTCCACAGATCATCAAGATTGCCCATGGAAGTCTACAGATCGTCATTTCCTTGAAAGTCTACATATTGTCATTAACATCCGTGGAAGTCCACAGATCATCATTAACATCCATGGAAGTCCACAGAGCATCTGTAAGTTCCATGGAAGTCCAGTGATCATCAATCACCATCCATGGAAGTCTGCTGATCATCATTACCATCAATTGAAGTCCACTGATCATCATTAACATCCACATTAGTCCACATATCATTAACATCCATAGAAGTCCATAGATCATCATTAACATCCATGGGAGTTCATAGATCATCATTAACATCCATGGAAGTCCACATATCATTAATATCTATAGAAGTCCATAGATCATCATTAACATCCATGGGAGTTCATAGATCATCATTAAAATCCATGGAAGTTCACAGATGATCAGTAACATCCATGGAAGTCCACTGATCATCTTTAGCATACATAGAAGTCCACAGATCATCAATGGCATCCATGAAGTCCACATATTATAACATCCATGGAAGTCCACAGATCAGCATTAACATTCATGGAAGTCTACAGATAACCATTAACATCCATGTAAGTCCATGTATCATCATTAAAATCCATGTAAGTCCATATATCATCATTAACATCCATGGAAGTCCACATGTCACCATTAACATCCATGAAGTCCACAGATCATCATTGATGGAAGTCTACAGATCAACATTAACATCCATGGAAGTCCACTGATCATCATCCATGGAAGTCTACAGATCACGATTAACATCCTTGAAAATCCACCGATCAACATGAACACCCATGGAAGTTCATGATCATCATTAACATCCATGGAAGTCCACAGATCATCATTAACATCCATGGAAGTCCACTGATCATCATCCATGGAAGTGTACAGATCATCATTAACATCCATGGAAGTCCACTGATCATTAACATCCATGGAAGTCTGAAGATCATCATTAACATCGATGGAAGTCCACACATCATTAACATCCATGGAAGTCCACTGATCATCATTAACATCCATGAAAGTTTACAGATCATCATTAACATCCATGGAAGTCCACAGATCATCATCAACATCCATGGAAGTCCACTGATCATCATCAACATCCATGGAAGTCCACATATCATCATTAACATCCATGGAAGTCCATAGTTCATCACTGATATCCATGAAAGTTCACAGATCATCATTAACATCCATGAAAGTCCACAGATCATCATTAACATTCATAGAAGTCTACAAATGATCAGTAACATGCATGTAAGTCCACAGATCATCATAAACTTCCATGGAAGTCTACAGATCATCATAAACATCCATGGAAGTCTACAGATCACCATTAACATCCATGGAAGTATACAGATCATGAACATCCATGAAAGTTCACAGATCACAGCCCTCTCATTTAACCTCGATAATCAGCAATTGCCGAGGTAAATGCTGTGGTATAATCAGTTCACCTCAGCAATATTTAACATGGTGTTAAATAGGAATTATTTTAATATGAGGTTATTTTTTCCGAGGCGAGTTTTCTGAATTGTGTGGGCTGGATAATCATTAACATTCATGTAGGTCCCCACATCACCAATACTTCATGAAGTGTAAGATGAGGATATTGTGTTAATTGGAGATTTCACCTTTACATTTAAACTGTACATGTCCTCAAACAATTACATTTAATTATAGCTTTGTTTTGTTGTTGTCTTTTTCTGTTCTTTTGTTTTTGATTTGAAGTGATGTAATTCAGAGAAATTTAATAAGACACTGAAGTTACAAAAACCTATAAAACCTGTTTATGTTGTATTGTTCACTAAATACTTTTCTTAAATGTTTTGTACTGTCAGTCTGCATTAAATATAGTCGACGATGTGAAATGATGTCAGACCCCTTCATAAAAGCAGTCATTTGTCACTCGAGTTATATTTGTGATAATACATTTGTACATGTGTGGCAGGTGAAAATAATTCCCTTTTAAAATGATCAGGCAATTTTTCACCTTTTTATCTGTATGCAAATGTAGGCCATAAATCTACAAAACACAGAAGATATTGTATTATATTCAGAAATGATTGTTGACATGTGCATTATTTGTTCACACCTAATGGCGCTTAGCTGTGTATTAATATTACAGAATCATTATCCCACTGGCCTATATTGTCTGCCTGGTCCTATCTCTGCCTTTGTCAGGGAAGTAAGCAAACAAACTCTAGTTTAGCTGGCACTTATTGATGGCACATATATGCTTCATTGGCTCTCAGTATGAACAATTGTTCACAAGGCATATCTCAAATATGAATGATCACATATCAATTCTGGATTAGAAATCAATTAATGGAAAATCACTCAAATATGGTTGATTATGGAGTCATAATGTTATTTATCTTTTCATAATGGTGATGACCAAAAACCAAAATTATTATTCCATGATTTAACAGTTGATTGTTTTAAGTCACACTGGGGAAATGTTCTAAATCCAAGAAGATTTTGCATACTTTTTCATGCATCAACATTTTCGCTGTTGTAGATCCATTTCGGTGTACAAGGTATAACATCTGAGCCAATGACTAACCCTTTAACCCTTTTAATTCAAAATGCTATTTTTAGAACCATTTACATGTACAAGAAACTTTTCCAGAACCATTTTTCTGGGGCACATTCATACAAAGAAAAGAAATTAATAACTGGAGGTGTTAAAAGGTTGTTTGCACTGGATCTTATAAAGAGCATTTTTAAAAGTTTTTTTTGAAGAACCGTTTATAGTCCTTTGAAGGACCTTTTTCATCAATGATTTTTCACAAAAAATGAATTACGTTTTATAATTATTATTAGTCAGATTTTGCAAATCTTCAACACCAGTAAAACACTTCAGCTTCCTTTCCTTCTATTCTGGTTCATCTCAATGAAAGAATTCATAGGGACAGTGGCAGAATAAGATAACAAGAAGTGCAAGATGACAGGGAGAGTAAGATGACAGGGAGAGTAAGACAACATGGAGAGCAAGCCGGAGAGTAAGATGATAGGGAGAGTAAGATGACAGGGAGAGTAAGTCAACAGGGAGAGTAAGACTGAAAGGAAGAGTAAGACAGGGAGAGTAAGATGACAGTGAGAGTAAGACAACAGGGAGAGTAAGATGACTGGGAGAGTAAGGCTGAAAGGAAGAGTAAGGTGACAGGGAGATTAAGACGACAGGAAGAGTAAGATGACCGGGAGAGTAAGATAACAGGAAAGTAAGATGATGACAGGAAGAGTAAAGATGACAGGAAAAGTAAGACAGGGAGAGTAAGACAACACAGAGTAAGATGACAGGGAGAGTAAGACAACAGAGTAAGATGACAGGGACAGTGACAGGGAGAGAAATATGACACCGAGAGTAAGGGTACAGGTACAGTAAGATGACAGAAAGAGCACGACTACATGGAGAGTAAGATGACAGGTAGAGTCAGACGACAGGGAGAGTACAACGACTGGGAGAGTAAGACAATGGAGAATAAGAAGACAGGATGAGTTAAGGTGACGGAGAGTAAGATGACAGGAAGACCAAGACAACAGAGTAAGATGACACAGAGAGTAAGATGACCGGGAGAATAAGACCATGACAGGGTGAGTAAGACGATGACAGGAAGAGTAAGATGACAGGAAGAGTAAGATGACAGGGAGAATATTAAGCCTGGCAGAGTAAGACGACTGGGAGAGTAAGATGACAGAGAGAGTAAGACAACATGGAGAGCAAGACGGGGAGAGTAAGATGACAGGGAGAGTAAGACAACAGGGAGAGTAAGACAACTGGGAGAGTAAGACTGAAATGAAGAGTAAGATGACAGGAAGAGTAAGACAGGGAGAGTAAGACGACATGGAGATTAAGACGACAGGACGAGTAAGACGACCGGGAGAGTAAGATAACAGGAAAGTAAGATGGTGACAGGAAGAGTAAGACAACACAGAGTAAGATGACAGGGAGACAACAGGGAGAGTAAGATGACTGGGAGAGTAAGGCTGAAAGGAAGAGTAAGGTGACAGGAAGAGTAAGGCAGGGAGAGTAAGATGACAGGGAGATTAAGATGACAGGAAGAGTAAGATGACCGGGAGAGTAAGATAACAGGAAAGTAAGATGATGACAGGAAGAGTAAAGATGACAGGAAAAGTAAGACAGGGAGAGTAAGACAACACAGAGTAAGATGACAGGGAGAGTAAGACACTGACAGGGAGAGAAATATGACACCGAGAGTAAGGGTACAGGTACAGTAAGATGACAGAAAGAGTAAGACTACATGGAGAGTAAGATGACAGGTAGAGTAAGACGACAGGGAGAGTACAACGACTGGGAGAGTAAGACAATGGAGAATAAGAAGACAGGATGAGTTAAGGTGACGGAGAGTAAGATGACAGGAAGACCAAGACAACAGAGTAAGATGACGCAGAGAGTAAGATGACAGGGAGAATAAGACCATGACAGGGTGAGTAAGACGATGACAGGAAGAGTAAGATGACAGGGAGAATATTACGCCTGGCAGAGTACGACGACTGGGAGAGTAAGATGACAGAGAGAGTGAGACAACATGGAGAGCAAGACGGGGAGAGTAAGATGACAGGGAGAGTAAGACAACTGGGAGAGTAAGACTGAAATGAAGAGTAAGATGACAGGAAGAGTAAGACAGGGAGATTAAGACGACAGGAAGAGTAAGACGACCGGGAGAGTAAGATAACAGGAAAGTAAGATGGTGACAGGAAGAGTAAGACAACACAGAGTAAGATGACAGGGAGAGTAAGACAACAGAGTAAGATGACAGGGAGAGTAAGACAGTGACAGGGAGAAAAATAGGACACCGAGAGTAAGGGTACAGGTACAGTAAGATGATGACAGAGTGAGTAAGACTACATGGAGAGTAAGATGACTGGGAGAGTAAGACAATGGAGAATAAGAAGACAGGATGAGTTAAGGTGACGGAGAGTAAGATGACAGGAAGACTAAGACAACAGAGTAAGATGACACAGAGAGTAAGATGACGGAGAATAAGACCATGACAGGGAGAGTAAGACGATGACAGGAAGAGTAAGATGACAGGGAGAGTAAGATGACCGGGAGAGTGTTGCGACTGGCAGAGTACGACGACTGGGAGAGTAAGATGACAGGGAGAGTAAGATGACAGAAAGAGTAAGATGACCGGTAGAGTAAGATGACAGGAAAGATGACAGGGAGAGTAAGATGACGGGGAGAGTAAGATGACAGGAAGAGTAAGACGAAAGGCAGAGTAAGATGACAGGGAGAGTAAGTCAACAGGGAGAGTAAGACTGAAAGGAAGAGTAAGATGACAGAAAGAGTAAGACAGGGAGAGTAAGATGACCGGGAGAGTAAGACAACAGGGAGAGTAAGATGACTGGGAGAGTAAGGCTGAAAGGAAGAGTAAGATGACAGGAAGAGTAAGACAGGGAGAGTAAGATGACAGGGAGATTAAGACGACAGGAAGAGTAAGATGACCGGGATAGTAAGATAACAGGAAAGTAAGATGATGACAGGAAGAGTAAAGATGACAGGAAAAGTAAGACAGGGAGAGTAAGACAACAGAGTAAGATGACACAGAGAGTAAGATGACAGGGAGAATAAGACCATGACAGGGTGAGTAAGACGATGACAGGAAGAGTAAGATGACAGGGAGAATATTACGCCTGGCAGAGTAAGACGACTGGGAGAGTAAGATGACAGAGAGAGTAAGACAACATGGAGAGCAAGACGGGGAGAGTAAGATGACAGGGAGAGTAAGACAACAGGGAGAGTAAGACAACTGGGAGAGTAAGACTGAAATGAAGAGTAAGATGACAGGAAGAGTAAGACAGGGAGAGTAAGACGACAGGGAGATTAAGACGACAGGACGAGTAAGACGACCGGGAGAGTAAGATAACAGGAAAGTAAGATGGTGACAGGAAGAGTAAGACAACACAGAGTAAGATGACAGGGAGACAACAGGGAGAGTAAGATGACTGGGAGAGTAAGGCTGAAAGGAAGAGTAAGGTGACAGGAAGAGTAAGGCAGGGAGAGTATTAAAGATGACAGGGAGATTAAGACGACAGGAAGAGTAAGATGACCGGGAGAGTAAGATAACAGGAAAGTAAGATGATGACAGGAAGAGTAAAGATGACAGGAAAAGTAAGACAGGGAGAGTAAGACAACACAGAGTAAGATGACAGGGAGAGTAAGACAACAGAGTAAGATGACAGGGAGAGTAAGACAACAGAGTAAGATGACAGGGAGAGTAAGACAGTGACAGGGAGAGAAATATGACACCGAGAGTAAGGGTACAGGTACAGTAAGATGACAGAAAGAGTAAGACTACATGGAGAGTAAGATGACAGGTAGAGTAAGACGACAGGGAGAGTACAACGACTGGGAGAGTAAGACAATGGAGAATAAGAAGACAGGATGAGTTAAGGTGACGGAGAGTAAGATGACAGGAAGACCAAGACAACAGAGTAAGATGACACAGAGAGTAAGATGACAGGGAGAATAAGACCATGACAGGGTGAGTAAGACGATGACAGGAAGAGTAAGATGACAGGGAGAATATTACGCCTGGCAGAGTACGACGACTGGGAGAGTAAGATGACAGAGAGAGTGAGACAACATGGAGAGCAAGACGGGGAGAGTAAGATGACAGGGAGAGTAAGACAACAGGGAGAGTAAGACAACTGGGAGAGTAAGACTGAAATGAAGAGTAAGATGACAGGAAGAGTAAGACGACAGGGAGATTAAGACGACAGGAAGAGTAAGACGACCGGGAGAGTAAGATAACAGGAAAGTAAGATGGTGACAGGAAGAGTAAGACAACACAGAGTAAGATGACAGGGAGAGTAAGACAACAGAGTAAGATGACAGGGAGAGTAAGACAGTGACAGGGAGAAAAATAGGACACCGAGAGTAAGGGTACAGGTACAGTAAGATGACAGAGTGAGTAAGACTACATGGAGAGTAAGACAATGGAGAATAAGAAGACAGGATGAGTTAAGGTGACGGAGAGTAAGATGACAGGAAGACTAAGACAACAGAGTAAGATGACACAGAGAGTAAGATGACGGAGAATAAGACCATGACGGAGAGTAAGACGATGACAGGAAGAGTAAGATGACAGGGAGAGTAAGATGACCGGGACAGTATTGCGAGTGGCAGAGTACGACGACTGGGAGAGTAAGATGACAGGGAGAGTAAGATGACAGAAAGAGTAAGATGACCGGTAGAGTAAGATGACCGGAAAGATGACAGGGAGAGTAAGATGACGGGGAGAGTAAGATGACGGGGAGAGTAAGACGAAAGGCAGAGTAAGATGACAGGGAGAGTAAGTCAACAGGGAGAGTAAGACTGAAAGGAAGAGTAAGATGACAGAAAGAGTAAGACAGGGAGAGTAAGATGACAGGGAGAGTAAGACAACAGGGAGAGTAAGATGACTGGGAGAGTAAGGCTGAAAGGAAGAGTAAGATGACAGGAAGAGTAAGGCAGGGAGAGTAAGATGACAGGGAGATTAAGACGACAGGAAGAGTAAGATGACCGGGATAGTAAGATAACAGGAAAGTAAGATGACAGGAAGAGTAAAGATGACAGGAAAAGTAAGACAGGGAGAGTAAGACAACAGAGTAAGATGACAGGGAGAGTAAGACAGTGACAGGGAGAGAAGTATGACACCGAGAGTAAGGGTACAGGTACAGTAAGATGACAGAAAGAGTAAGACTACATGGAGAGTAAGATGACAGGTAGAGTAAGACGACAGGGAGAGTAAGACAATGGAGAATAAGAAGACAGGATGAGTTAAGGTGACGGAGAGTAAGATGACAGGAAGACCAAGACAACAGAGTAAGATGACAGGGAGAATAAGACCATGACAGGGTGAGTAAGACGATGACAGGAAGAGTAAGATGACAGGGAGAGTATTACGCCTGGCAGAGTAAGACGACTGGGAGAGTAAGATGACAGAGAGCGTAAGACAACATGGAGAGCAAGACGGGGAGAGTAAGATGACAGGGAGAGTAAGACAACTGGGAGAGTAAGACTGAAATGAAGAGTAAGATGACAGGAAGAGTAAGACAGGGAGAGTAAGACGACAGGGAGATTAAGACGACATGAAGAGTAAGACGACCGGGAGAGTAAGATAACAGGAAAGTAAGATGGTGACAGGAAGAGTAAGACAGGGAGAGTAAGACAACACAGAGTAAGATGACAGGGAGAGTAAGACAACAGAGTAAGATGACAGGGAGAGTAAGACAGTGACAGGGAGAGAAATATGACACCGAGAGTAAGGGTACAGGTACAGTAAGATGATGACAGAATGAGTAAGACTACATGGAGAGTAAGATGACAGGGAGAGTAAGACGACAGGGAGAGTAAGACAATGGCGAATAAGAAGACAGGATGAGTTAAGATGACGGAGAGTAAGATGACAGGAAGACTTAAGACAACAGAGTAAGATGACACAGAGAGTAAGATGACAGGGAGAATAAGACCATGACAGGGAGAGTAAGACGATGACAGGAAGAGTAAGATGACAGGAAGAGTAAGATGACAGGGAGAGTAAGATGACCGGGAGAGTATTGCGACTGGCAGAGTACGACGACTGGGAGAGTAAGATGACCGGGAGAGTAAGATGACAGAATGAGTAAGATGACAGGAAAGATGACAGGGAGAGTAAGATGACGGGGAGAGTAAGATGACAGGAAGAATAAGACGAAAGGGAGAATAAGATGAGAGGGAGAGTAAGACAACACAGGCTAAGATTACAGGGAGAGGAAGATGGTGACAGGGAGAGAAAGATTAAGATGACAGGAAGAGTTCGACAACCGGAAGAGTAAGGTGACATGGAGGGTAAGACGAAAGAAAGAGTAAGACAACAAGAAGAGTAAGATGGTGACAGGAATAGTAAGATGATGACAGGAAAAGTTAGACAACACAGAGAGTAAGACAACAGGGAGAGTAAGACTAGGACTGGAAGTGTAAGACGACGGGGAGAGTAAGATGGCAACAGGGAGAGTAAGACTAAAATAGAAAGAGTAAGATAACACAGAGAGAAAGACGACAGGGAGGGTAAGACAACAGGAAGAGTAAGAGGACAGGAGGAGTAAGATGACAAAGAGTAAGATGACAGTAAGACAGAGTAGGAAGAGTAAGATGACCGAGAAGGTACATGTAAGACGACAAGAGAGTATGACAACAGGGAGCATATAGAACAGGGAGTAAGACGACAGAGAGTAAGATGACAGGAAGAGTAAGACGACGGAGAGTAAGAGGACAGGAAGAGTAAGTTGACACGGAGATTAAGATGACAGAGAGAGTCAGATGACAAGGAGATTAAGATGACAGAAAGTAAGATCACAGGGAGAGTAAGACAACGGAGAGTAAGATGAAAGTAAGAGACGACAGGAAGAGTGAGACGACAGGAAGAGTGAGACGGCAGGAAGAGTGAGACGAAAGGAAGAGTAAGATGACAGGGATGGTAAGATGACAGTAAGAGGACAGGAAGAGTAAGACGACAGGAAGAGTAAGAGGACAGGAAGAGTAAGATAACAGGGAGAGTAAGATTACAGAGACAGTAAGACAACCGGGAGAGTAAGACGAAAGGAAGAGTAACATCACAGGAAGAGTAATACAATAGGAAGAGAAGAGTAAGATGACAGGAAGAGTAAGATGACGGGGACAGTAAGATGACCGGGATAGTAAGATGGCGGGGAGAATAAGACAACAGGTAGATAAAATCATCACCAAAAGTAGTCAAGTGTTTTGTTTACTTATTAACACAGTCATCTTTGAACTGTATCTTCCACTTCAGTACTGTATGACATCATCTATTATCTGATATTTAATAGTCTGTAATTCAGTGTCAGTGATTAGTGATACCTTTATATTACTGGGGCAAATACAAACATTCAAGTTTTGACTTTTTCTCTCTTTCAGATGGATTTTTTGCTCACTTGGTAAGTTTCACTTAATATTTTGTTCTAAAATTGATGCAGTTTGTATTTTGAAATATGTTTGGAGTTTGTGCACGTTCAGTGAGGCATTCTCACAGAATATGATTGCAGTCAGTACCAGCAGAGAGATGCAGGGATTTGAGCTCCCAAATTCAACATTACTCGACCCAATATATTCTGAAAACTTCCATCATGCTGAAAAATATTCAGGTCTCCTCCAACCCACCCTTTAGAATATATAGACAATATGCCTTTTGGAGATGGATTTCTGTGGCTTTTGAAGCTCTTCTCACTTGTTTTAGCCTGTTGTGTTGGACATGTCACAGAGATAAATAAGCAATGAAGAACAGTGGAATTTTATTTGAGGACTACCACAAAGTGAAGTCTGGTTGTGTACATGGATCTGATATGTGATCCATCCGCTCCTTAGTTTGATATAGGAGATACATACTGGGCTGAAATTCTCCAGTTTCCTGGTCAAGATGTATGTTATCAGTGAACCTAATACAAACCAACCATGTCTGGGTAAATATATATTGAATGGTACTCATCAGTTTGGGACCTTTGACCATAGAGATGTAGAGTGGTGTTGTTTTGTGTACATTAGCTGCCATCCCCTCGACTTGCCCACACTTGAAGACAAAGGGAGATGGGCACAGAAGGTATGAAGATGAGCTGATGGCTGGAACATATTTATTCAAATTTGCGCTTTCTATCACATGTGTCCCTTTTATACATACAATTCCAAAAGCAATAGTTGTACATTCCAACAGCAATAGTTGTATTTTGTTTTAGAAATAATCTGTTTTCCATCAGTCATTGAAAATATGTCCATGAACCAACCATAAATGGATGTTTTGTGCTAGTCCATTCAACAAGCTGAAGATGTCCATCACGTATGTTGAATTAACAGTGATTCTAGGCTCTCTATTCTTATTCCAGTCCACTCCTGTCTTCACAAGTCCAGGTAAATCCTAAATCCTCGCAGAGGGTTTACCTGGACATTTTTGGTGATTCGAATGAGTTCTTGAGTTGGTGCCTCTATATACAATCTCATACATTTCATCCCCTGCGCTTGTTTTGAATTAGTATGTTGGTATCCCAAGCCTGCAAATTTTGCTTTGTCTTCCGATGTCAATTTCAGCCTGACATTAAAGCAGTTTGGCCCACAATGAAATTCAAACCTGTCACATCTCATACCTAGCAGTGGATTGGCCTAATCAACTAGCTTAGCGCATTCACTGACTGGGTTGATTTAGAGAAAACCCCTTGATCTAGTTATATCTAGAACTTGTATGGATAACTAACCAGTCAGTGTATCGATCCTAACAAATCGATCGATACACTGGCTCGCGAGGATGTTCCACTCCAGGTTAGTCAGTTACTAGAACAGTTTTAAAATTGCCATCCTTTTGTTCTGTTTATTAAAGTGTAACTGTGGTACTTTTGTAAATTTATGTCATATTCAAGATAATCTTCTAAATTATAGTTTTACATCTTGAATTTTAACAATTCCAATGTTATTAATGTTGTTGTAGAGCAAAGCACCAACTTGTGGCATTATTATGAAATTATTAATCAGGTCACAATGATATATTGTTGCCAAACCTCTGCATTGCCACAATGTCTCGCAGACAGTGCAGGATGCTGGAAGTACGATGTGTATCACCATCTCTCTTATATCAAAAGGAACCGTGAAGACTGTTCTCCCACTGTAGCTGCTTTTGAATATCTCTGAAGCAGAATATGATTGAAATGTTGGGAAAAATCTTTATCACATTTTATTATTCACATCATTATCTTGAATGTATTGAACACTTACACAAGTACTGGTACCACAGTTATACTTTTTAAGATGAAAATAAATACCATCCTCAATACTTTCTAGATGATGGGAACTCCCCAGCGTTTTCCTAAAATAGAAAGTTTCTTAGACTCTAGGCTATATCTTACCACTGAAGCATGCACCCACATTGTCAATTAAATCTCAGTAAAACTAAGATTGTGAATATATCCTCAATCATAACATCTAAGTTTACTGAGGATTGGCTTGAATTTACTTGGCACTCCATCAGTAGTGGAGAAGGGGCTTGAGTCACTGATTCAGGAGGAGGATGAGCCAGTGAGTGAGGAGGAGGAGATAATTGCAGGGCATGTTCAAGAGGAGAAGGGGGAGAAGTGAATAGGAGGAGCAAATTGGTCAGACAGCTTGTCGTAAGAGGCGACTAACTGGGGCACCCGTAGGGTGTGAAAAGGAATAGGAACCAAACATTGTGATATGACTGAAATAGTGTTGAAAGCGACGTTAGATCATATTCACTCACCCACTCAGATTGGTCAAATCTACGTTCATAAAGTTAGATCGCAGTTCGTTATTCGGGACCAGTCATTCAGCGACTCATAACAGCGCCTCTAGCAGCGCCCCCTGGCGTCAGATTTGGGATATGAATATGCAAAGATATAGAGCATGACATTCTCTCTTGCTATACAGAGTTTGGAGTTCAAAGTACTCATAATAAAAAAATACAGATTTCCATATCTGAGGAAATAATTGCTGGTCTCCTCGAATAATGAACTGCGGTCTAACTTTATGAACGTGTCAAATCTTCGCTCCCTAATCATCTTCACCAGCCAAGTCAACTACGTCGACTTGGCTAGAGAAGATGCTCCCTAATATGAACTTAAACTGGTTTTCCTCCTCCTGGCTCATTCCCCTTCCTTTGGCTCAAGGTTCCCCTTTGGTTGGGTCAAGAGTGAGTGGAAAATAGACCTAACAAAGTCATATATTATGTCATGCATGGTAACACTGATTTTTGTATAGATTGAAGTTAGAGACTTCAAATTCAGAGCTCTTTGTATGAATTATAGTAATAACAGTACCTGAAGTACAAGTATTAATAAAGCTGAGTAGATCTGGATTTAATTAAAGAGATGCTTGAATCCTTTGTTTCAACTGTAAGACACACAGACCACTTCAATCTCATCTTCAACCCCTAATTTCCATCTGGTCGCACAGTAATGGTTAATGGAGGACCTGAACAGAATATTTGCCAGGTCTCGTCAGAGATTGGGTGGATCTGTCTATCCGCATCTTCTCTAGCCAAGTCGACGTACATCACGTTGCTCTGTTCAGCGTAGAGAGCTTTGCGATGTAGTTGACTTGGCTGGTGAAGATGGTCTATCCGTTGACATCCTTGTTGAACTCATTCGAACTGTCAGAGCTTTCACTCACAAAAGCAACATAATATATTACAGGGTATATCACATTTTACATTCAATCATAAACCGTTTTATCTTATTTATTTATTTATCTAAGAATAAGAATCTTCTCATTCTAAGAATAAGATTTTGGTTGACCGGAGAAAACGCTGATCAACACGGTCATATATGGTTATCTTCAACTTCAAAATAACAATTATGTTCAAGCGTGCTTCGCCGCACTGTTTGATTGACGGCATTGACTGGGTGGCACGTGGCTTGGAGACAGATATCAACATTTAGGGAGCTACCGCAGCACAGCTGGAATTGAAAGTGACATTTTCTTTTGGCCATGCTTATCTTAATGACCCATCGTTTTCTGTTGACATAGAGTTGTCAACGAGGATATTGGTCGACCATGTAACGGTACGGGAACTTGCTGACACCAAAGACCTTCCATATGGTCTTTTTCACCAATAAAAAATGTTTCATCATGCACGGAAGGTACTAGATTCTAGATATGTTCTTTGACTTCCATGGTACCGGTCCTGATACAATCATTTCCAGAATTCGAACGGATTTCCCTGCTCCAATTATATGAGTGTGAATCAGTCTAGATATAAGGGAATGTATGTGTTGTATGTCTACTTGTAACATTGTCAGTAATCTTTGCGATGTCACAACATCTGTCGTGTGTTGAAATCACAATATGAATAGTGTTCCCTTTGGCTCTGCACTCTCTAGTTCATCTCGGTTTATTCCGTCTCTGATAAGCTTCTGAACGTCTCCAGACGAAACGCCGCATTTGAACTTAAACCGTATGTCACAGAGTGATTCGAAAGAAGAAGCGTTGCAAGGCTATAGATAAGAAACTGTAAATGTCGTTTGTACGTCTGAATGTCAGTGGAATACTCCAGCACCACTCCAGTTTCGAAGACACGTGGCATGGCGACAGATAGCACAGCCGACATCGGACGGCGATCACAAAAAAATGGCATTTTTAGGCTCTCCTTATCACAAGCGTTTTCTTAGTAGCCGTGCGCGTGCCTCTCTTATTCTCTTCACCGCGCAGAGATTGCAGACCACCAACTGTAAACCATCGATATATTTTCTTACTTCAAGGGTTTCGAAGGTCCTAGACATTTTCGGAATTTTCGAAACTTGTATTTTTACCCTAACATTCTTGTTATTCTACCAGATCAGTTACGGCAGGAAAAGTAACCAGGAAAAATTTAACTGACTGTAGACAAACTTTTAAGACGATGGTCATATGCTGAATTTCCCCCTTACAGAAGTCTTGCAGCGGCTGATCTTCCAGCCGTGGATAAATGTAAAATCCCTATACCGTATTGCCTATAAGAAACTAACCCGACGACACGTTTCTCTACAATTG
This sequence comes from Hanleya hanleyi, assembly GCA_036873755.1. Taxonomy (NCBI): domain Eukaryota; kingdom Metazoa; phylum Mollusca; class Polyplacophora; order Lepidopleurida; family Hanleyidae; genus Hanleya; species Hanleya hanleyi. The sequence continues at coordinate 30,950 of JAVTVY010010040.1, forward strand.
ACAAAACTTTAGAGAAAACTCAGATACAATGAGTTCTCAGCGGGACGTACCTCTATCCTACAATCTCCTATATTGCATCCCCTGAGTCGCCATCGAAAGACGAAGGTTATTTTTATGATTTATTATGCCTCTTTGTCATCTAGTCTCCTCTGGGCAGACAAATCCATATTAAAATATCCCATTCAAATAATTTGATCGTCCGTTTCATGTGTCCGAAAAGGTCCAGTATTTCACGTGTAAAACAATCGCTGCAGTATCTTGAGAAGCCCCGTATTTTCGCAGAAATGACATTTGGACATCATGATTTCAAATCTTTTTTGAACAGCAGGTAATTTTCGACATATGTTATACTTTCAACATGCAAACCTGATTGTCTCGTATATATTCATTTACAGATGGGCTATTCGAGAAAACCATGCATGCATATATTGTGTTGACGTGAATATCTGTTTCAGTCCTATTTCCCGTATTGGTTTTCTCGAATCCATGGGAACTATATTATAGCATTTGCAAAGACACAAAACGATGTAACTTCACTCAATTGCTCCTATATCATCTGCGCGAACCCATGCAGCCAAATCAAATACCCATCTGGCGATATTCGACCGGACACGTGTGGATGCTCCTGGATATTCTGTGGATAAATTCTCTTTGAATGTTTATCTTTTCGGCACGCGCAGTTCGTGTTCTTCACTCCCTATTGCGGTGACATGTTTACATGTCTAATCGCTGTCCTCTCGAGATCCGATACAATTAATTGGGTGTAGATATCCATATGGGTCCGTGTAACCTTGCACAGTTCAATTTTCGTTTTTCGTTTTTGGTTTCTCAAAATCAAAAATTGAAATTTGACCGTCAATTTTCAATTTTCGTTTTTTGTTTCTGTAATCTCAAAATCAAAAATTGAAATTTGACTTTCAATTTTCGTTTTTTGTTTTTGTGATCTTAAAATCAAAAATTGAAATTTGACCGTCAATTTTCAATTTTTGATTCTGGGATTACAAAAACAAAAAACGAAAATTGATATTTTACAGTCAATTTTCAATTTTCGTTTTTCGTTTTGCTTGACGCAAAAATGAAAATCAAATATTGAAAATTGCCTGGACTTGTCCGTTTTTCGGTTTTTTTGATTTTAACTTCGACGTATCAATGTTAAGTTCGCACGTGGGCGGGTTATGATGTCACTTCCGATATGACGAATAGAATAGAAAACGCAAATCGTGTCGTATAAGAGGTGTGGAGCGTGAGAGGCATGTGGCCCACCAGGCCATCCTCGGGAGCCAGTGTATTGATCGATTTGTTAGGGTATCTATGCATTACCTTGGTTAGTCGCCCACGGTAGTTCTGGATAAAACAAAGATCGAGGGGTATCGTCTAAATCAAACCAATTATTGAACAGGCTCAGCAAGCTCATTACGCCAAACCACTATCTGCAATGTTTGAGATGTGACATCGCTGGCATAACTTTGATGTCAGGCTGAAATCGTCATCGAGAGTCAAAGCAAAAACCGCCGGCTTGGGATACCGACATGCTAATTCAAAATAACCTCGGGGGATTAAATGTTCGAGATTGAGGCAAGGACACAAAAACTCACTCGAATCAACAAAAATGTCCCGGTAAACCCTGTGAGAGGATTCACGATTTACCTGGACTTGTGAAGATGCACCAGACAGGTCTGGATAGGTGGCATCCCGCAGTTGTCATTAGTTATTGGCTTTGAGGCCTGAGCCAATCAAGACGCAGTCTTAGATTTTCTCATTTCTAAAAATAGATGCTTAGAGTGCTACAACCGCTATTTGTTATTGATTTGAAATATAGTATTCATAAAGATACCAACAAAGATTTAATACCAATAAGAGTAAGCATCTCGGTGATGGGCCGCGAAATCCGTATTTTGCCAGCGTTCCGTAAACCACCATTTCAAACAAGCACACAAACTTCACGTTTGATGCCAGACTGCTTCAACGCTTCAGGTCCAATCTTCAGTCTGTATTTTTGGGACCTGGATTGTTGGAGCGTTCACATGCCCGTCAACGTTCAGCGTCAAAAACGCTTCAACGCTTTAAGTGCGGGTGTCAAAAGCTTCAACGCATCGACGCGGGAAGTTCCTTTTGGGGTTATGATTAGGGTACCCACGTATTTAATATTTTACCCTACTTTAATGAAACTCATATGTGTATCAACCCTGTTTTTCTCCATATAATGCCTCACACCTACTGCACGAATGCCTACTCACTTCTGGACATGCACAGTTGGCCCATTATAATCTAGCTCGAATGCCTGGCTCCAGGGATCTATCGTGTGGTGACACTCCCATATCTTTCCCCCTACTGGCTTTCCATATTGTGCTCCACACCTGCCTAAACAATCCGATTTGCGCTTTCCATACTACTCCGCGGACCGAAAGTGACATCAGAAGCCTTGCGCGTGCGCAGTTAACATTGATGCGTCAAAGTTAAAATCAAAAAACGAAAAACGGACAAGTCGAGGCAATTTTCAATATTTGATTTTCATTTTTGCGCGAAGTAAAACGAAAAACGAAAATTGAAAATTGAATGTCAAATTTCAATTTTTAATTCTGAGAAACCGAAAACGAAAAACGAAAATTGAAAATTGACGGTCAAATTTCAATTTTTGATTTTGAGAAACCAAAAACAAAAAACGAAAATTGAATTGTGCACGGACCCATATGCATGCTCACATCAACACCTGCCATCGTAATGAACGTCGTTTCCGTGGATAAGGACTCCAGATAAGACTACGCGAATTTGAATTGCAAAAGAAAGAATGATCGATCTCTCGCAAAAACAATAATCGTATAGGCCGTTTGTCATTATCTGAAACCTCGCGAGCCAGTGTATCGATCGATCCTTCGGGTGTATTTAGGATAGTGGCACAAAATGACGGCCGTGAAGGGTTTGTGGCGGTTCCTGTATGTGCTGTTTGTTTACTTTGGTGAATGTTTTCGGCACGCTGTTCGTGTTGTACACTGCCTATTGCGGTGCCACCTAAATGCCCTCGTTCTGATATTTCTGCTCATGAGCAGATTTATTCCAATAAAAACCACGCCCATTTGATTATACACCACTAGAGTTTCAATATGACACTCCACACGGCCGATATGGTTCATCTATATATAGACGCCAAAACGACCACGACTATCTTAACACCTTATCGCAACACATTAACGCCGTGTTGTAACGCCATAACGCAGAAGTGACGTAACTGCACATACATACTTTGATCATCGGTCCTTGATGGCATACTACTAGTAATGCCCCTTGCCTCAAAGCAACCGACTCTACTTTTGGGACCACGAGTGCTTCAAGACGATACCCTCCATGTACGTCTCCCAACTTCCTCGAACACACCCATGTGCACCGCTAAAATGCCGTATTACTTCTCAGCTGCGCATGCGCACTATGACGCCATTTCCTGTCAAAAGCAAGCCAGTTGCAACCTCACCACAAGGGGCTGCTTCTGTAGGACGACAGGATAAGATGGCTCTCCATTTTGGCCATTTTCCTGTTATGGTTGATGTCCGGCTGTTTTCAAGTACTATTTTACATTCACCCGCTTGTCAAGTAACTCCCGAGGTCAATAGTCCACCCAGGTCCAAGGTCCAGGATCAACGGTCAACCTTCCTTCCGCACATTTACACCTCTCCACGAACGAGAGAGATTTGCTGTTTCTATACTATTCACAAGCTTCATCCATTGTCACATAATTGTGATTTCAAAGGCTGATAAAAGTATCATGAAACAATAGATAAACCAGTGATCTGATGGTGAGTAATGAAAGACAGTTGTCGGATTACAGGGTGGGATTGAATTTAACTGAAAGGAATTGAGCATAAAAATATTGTTTTTTACCCAGTTGCACTTTCACACTTTCAATAGTTTTTGTTCTTGTTCGTAATGAGATAAAAAATAAAGTTGTGTTGAAAATACATATTTTTATAAGCTAATATATAGTATATCATGATATTGACGTGAATTGTACAATATACAATATTGAACCATGTAACTTAATTTTATTTTTATTTGTGATTTGAGTTACTGTATCTTCCGAATTAACTATAATGATTAATGAAAATATGTATCTGAGATTCTCATGCTCTTCCTGGGCTCTAGTATGATTTACGTTCATAAAGTTAGACCGCGGTTCGCAGTTCGTTATTCGAGGAGACCAGCAATTATTTCTTCAGATATGGAAATCTGTATCTTTTTTATTATGAGTCGTTTGAACTCCAAACTCTGCATAGCAAGAGAGAATGTCATGCTCTATATCTTTGCATATTCATATCCCAAATCTGACGCCAGGGAGCGCTGCTAGGTAGCTGAATGACTGGTCCCTAATAACGAACTGCGAACCGCGGTCTGACTTTATGAACGTTATGATTAGCAAATCAAATCTGTTTGATAATAATATAATAGAATTCTATATATAAGAATATTTATATTATTATTTTTATTTATTTATTTTATTATTTTCTTGTGAAGAAACAAAAACCCACAAGAAAACCCATGCTCATATTTAGTAAAAATAAGTATTAGCCGAAAAATGTCCAGGAGGGGGAAAGTGCAAAATGCAAAATGTCCAGTAGGGAAAATGTCCTGGGAAAATGCGCTGGATCCGCTTCATGCATGTTGCTGTCTAGCTGGTGATAATAATAATAAACGAACAATTTTGTAATGAGCCTAAACCAGACCTGTATCTTTTTTGTTCCCATGTTCGCTCGACAGTCGCATGAAATAATTGCATGCACCCCAATGAGATTTCAAGGTATGTACTATAAAAATGTGAACAAGCTATTAATAAGATCCATAAAGATTAATGTTGTATATAAGTATCGACATTTTAATAGCTTGACCGCCGCATGAAGAAGGCTGAATTGGACTAATTACATGCTAGCGTAAACAAACACAATATTCTGTTTCTGCACGAGTGTTCACGATCTTACAACAACACCGTGACATCATTCCGTGCGTTGTATCGTCCTCCTGCTGGATCGAATCGCCCCGTTCCCACGCTCATCAAGGGCTGTGTCATGCGCTTGAACATTCCTAGAAAGCCTGTCATTTCACGTCAAAATAGTCGCCAGTCCGTACGTTAGACATGTTAGAAGGTGCCTTGCGAAATAGTGCCACTCCACATGAGATTTATTCTGGAGTCCCCCAATTAGAGACGGCCTATCTCGGGTGTTCAAACAGACATACAACCCCTTATTATTGAACCCTGGAGCTTTTGTTTTCTGAGAGATACATGATTAAACCTAACTAGATTGAACGTATATCACTTGAAAGTGATGGTCATTTAGAGTATACGGTAATATCGAATTTATTAAAAAAGAAACTTTAATTAATGTTTCCCACCACGGAATAAAATTGAAATTGTAACCTTCGTAAATCAATTTCAAGAAAAGTTGGGAGTGGATAGATACAAGACTATAATGAAACCTGTGGAGACCGACCATGCTTGGATCATTCTGGTTTATCAAGGTTCAAAATTAAGGGCCATGGATAATGCTGGTATTTATGAGGTTGGGCTGTTTACCCACTGTCGGTCTTCACAGGTTTCAATATGAGACTCACTTATAACGAAAATCCTTCTGATGCCACAAACTGGAATGGTATACTACTTGTGCACCAAAGATCAAAATCAAATGTCGGGGAAAATATACATTTTTCGGCATCGCTTTGATGCCGGTGATGGAGTGAAATGCCGCAACATTTAGTGCACGAGACGTCGCGTGACTTGCACGTGGCGGTTACACCTTTAACAAGCGGCTGCTGTGTGTTCAGTTACAACTGTCGCCTGTCGCTATTTGACGGGTAGATGCTGGAACGGCCTGGGACCTCCCAATAACGGTTTCCATTCAGATTCGGAACTTGGAACCGTAAAACATAGGATAGTATCTGCTGCGAATTCGTATGTAAGTTCAGATAGGGACTGAGTTATTGCCGATAGAGATATAATAGAAAATTTGTTAGCGCCGATTACATTTGATGATAGTTTAGATTAAGGCTCGTGTGCTCAGCATGTGCCGCTCTCTGCTGATTGTTTACACTTGTCTCTCGGCCCGCACTAGCTGCTAACCGGGCATGCGCGTGGCACGAGACTGAAATAAGCATCTGTCTTCTAGTCTTATCCCCACATTGTTGAGGAGGGGGGAGTTTTTCATCGGAGGCGGACTTGTGGAAATTAACTAGGTTTTACGGTGAATATGTGCTGTACGCTTAACTTGACTTTATCTGCGCTCTTCGATATAACTTGGAAATGTCACAACTAACTGCTTGGAAGTATAGAGAAGAACTTCATTGGGAATGTTTTACACGCCGTGTGTTGCTAAGTCGCTGAAGATATCGCCTCGGGTAGTTGTAGTAGTGAATCTACGAACTTGGAAAAGGGAGAAATTCCCACGATCAGTTTTCTGGAAGAAAAAGCTATGCTTTCATTACGGCTGTATGTATTGCTTATGATTTGGGGGTTAATTAAGGCGTCTGGGCATTTTGAGTTACAAATTATCAGCATTCGAAATAACGCCGGAGAGTTGTCGGACGGAACATGTTGTGGAAGAGGTACGCGGAATACGGAAGGGATTTGTGCCGGCCAGTGTAATACCTACTTCCGCGTGTGTCTCAAGGAATACCAAGCAAGACCCCATCCGGACGGTCAGTGCACCTTCGGAAATATTTCCAGTCCAGTTCTGGGTGGGAACTCTTTTACCGTTGCCCAGGACAAAACCGGAACACTGCTTGATTTACCTTTTGACTTCGCATGGACGGTAAGTTGTTTGAAATGAACAAGTTGGTAAAACTTTTTAGCTGGAACAAAATCATTGGAACAAATCTTCCTAAAAAAAGAAAGATTTGTTTTTTGTTTCAGGAATGTTGTAAATATAGTAACATTTAGAGTTCTTACACTATTGCAATAAATTATAGTTCAAAGAATTACGCATTTCGATTTGCGAAGTCCAAACTCGGGGTCACATTTCCCCCATTTTGTCTGTAGAGGTGCGTGGGCGACATTCGATTTGATTACATACAATGTATCACAATATTACAATACCAAATAAATACATTGTATTCTTTGTGTACGAGGACAGGTCTGCAAGCCGTTGGTTAGAAGACCCCATCATTGCTTAGATTCATTTATTCGAGGTTTATTTATTGGAATATACAGATAATTAATGCGCCATCTCTGTAGAAGTTGTGTAGTCCTAGTTTCGAGTTGGAAATTCGCACATTCCAGGTTGATTCAATCTAATCCAATGATACATGAAATACCTCGTAACATTTTTCGGTAGGTGCAAACTAAATCAATAATATATATGCCATTAGTTTTATAGCTACCCACGTATGTCATGGCGGTTCCTATATATTCCTATCAATTTGTGGAATATATTTCCTTGGGCACAAACGCCCCCACCCACAAACCAATATATATAAATGCACATGCTTGGGGGAATGAATGATGTTATGTTCAGTACTAGCCCTATATGAAGAAGAGTCTTTGGAGACGTGATTGCCAGCCCCAATTAATGTATTCTTCACACATTTGTTATTTAATTTTTTTTTCTATCATATTTTCGCAAGGACGCCTGAGTCTTTTTCCAAACTGTAACTCCCATGCGCGATAAGATATTCACTTTTGCTATACCTCATGCACTTTGTAACATACGCAACATATGAAGATGGATGTGCGAGTCTGCGGTATATCTGCTTCATTTATCTGCCCATCTTCAAGATTTACCGGTTCTTGTACTTCTGTACTGGGGGCTTGCGTATATTATTTACAATTTCTGGTGCGTGTGTAAGCGTGCGCCACGCGAGGCCCCCGGCTAAAAACCTTGCCGAGAGAATTAAGCCAGTACACGGTTTTCCTTCAGTCGCATCCAATCGCCATCTCTCCCCTCTCTTTATTGGGTCAGGTGAAGAAAAAACGGCCATGAGAGAAGACGATGGTATAAACTTTCTATATATACACACCTTTATATACGTTACCTCACAGTGCGTAATGCCATATGGGATAGAGCCGAGTTGGAATAATACATTTGTGTAGAATACAGAACGTTTATTGAGAATTTCAGCTGGCATTGTATACGGTGCCAGCGAGTTTTCTCTTTTCTTATTCTATACCAATATTAAATAACGAATAGTATGTCTACTATTTTGCTTCCAATGTTTTGGCTAAAAAGGGGTGGTTTGAGATGACATTAAGTTGTGCTTCTGATGATCTTGTGTTGGGTCATCCGTTGCGATGCCCCATGGGTCGGCACGTGCGCCGTGACTTTTACCGGCTATTCCACCGTGCATTGATGTCGTCCGTCGCGTGGCCCCTTTAAGCTCCTTGATAATGTTATTCCTGCTGAATGTTTTACGCGTACCATCGATTCAAATTGTTATGCAGTTACCAAAGTAGGCCTATGCTCTGATAATCAAGAAATGTTTGCAACGAATTACAACTTCACACGTGTTTGACCATTGCATTTCTTGTACATTTGTTTTCTTACCGTTCGCACCAAGCAGCATATTAGTATGAATCTATAATTCGTGTTTCCTCTCGAAACCCTTTGCACTGAACAGAGCTATTCGTTTGCAAAAAAATCGGGAACACGTCAAGATTCTTCAGTGTTTGTCAATTAAATGCAAATACTTCTAATGTGGTCGTTTTGGCAAACTCAATATCGTATGCATGATATGAGCGGAATTATTTTGTCCAAGTTTTAATTTATAGTTGATGAAATTCCAATAGTTTAAACCATTTAACTGTTTTTTCCCCCCGCATAATACCGGGAATGCTGAGAAGTGCATGTATCCCAGCTGTCTCTATTATATTATTCCTAATATAACAAAAGAGGACATGACCATTCCAGATAACGCCTTCACGGTCTATCGGTGAAGAACGAATCTAACGGGTATAGGACACTTCGTTAACGGATGGATATCGACTGTTTCATGCACGGAAAAATGTCATTCGAACGTTTGTCTTTGAAACGAAAAATTTAGCTACGTTTATTATGTTTTCCATTTGGACAATGAGGACCAATGGATGTTGACTTTTGTCGGCAAGCAGACATTTCCCTGATTGATTTCTAACAGTTGCAAGGCCTGGTGAATCCGACAAGAAATTGTTTGCTCGTGATAATTCAGGCCTATAGGCGTACTTCTAATTCTGGGTGCCTATCAATGACATGAATACTCAGTCTCCGTTGTTATTTTTCAGCACAGATCAAGAGACTGCATGTTTTCCCCTCTAATTTTTCCCGTATACATTTACCTCAAAATCCGTGTATGCGTCGAACATGCACATGCGTGCGTCCAAACAGATGCCGGTGTTCGAAATTGCACGATGATCGTTTGATCGGCAATTTTGTCGTGCGTATATTACGTTTTAGCCTTAGTTTTAACCTTGGTTGAGATACAGGCAAACTTGTATGCGTGATGATCAGCTATCAGATCGTAAAATATCGAAATTTACCCTCGGGCATGTGATCATACGGCTATAATTACACATTATTGTGCGTTATGACATGTACTCAGCTTATACGCTAATTTCTTGCCGGTTTCATTATCCGCTAACGGCAAGTCAGTTACAAGGCTTAGTTCACTGACGTTGGCGTCGGCTTTGGAACCAGACTTACACGAAATTACCAGTGCAAACATATGGTCATATTCCTGTCGTGCACGGAGAATGATTTCTGTGCGCAGGTTGACAAATCAGAAACATTTGTGATCATCGTCTCAGCCAGGACCACAGCCAGGTGTATATGTTATCATTTGAAACCCATGATTCTCGTAAATATGAACGACAGCAAAATCTCTAGCACCATTCACTATAGACCATGTTCTTAACTGAATATTGGTCAGCAATTAAACAATCTAGCACCATTCACTACAGACTGTTCTTAACTGAATATTGGTCAGCAATTAAACAATCTAGCACCATTCACTACAGACTGTTCTTAAAGTTTCTGAATATTGGTCAGCAATTAAACAATCAAAATTACATGGAAATTATGTAGGCGTTCCTTTGCCGTTGAACATATGTCGAATGTCTCTTGCAACCTGCTTAACAGATCAATGGATCAATTTGGATAGATTTCTGCAGAGCTGCTGCAATGGGTAAAATGATTGGCGAACTCTGGGGAGGTAACTACTGTAGATTCAACATGAGATTTTTCTTAGGGTTGTTCATTCTGGTATTAATTATCAACTGTCTTTCTTGTTTCTTTGAAAGATCAACAGGTATCACTTATTGAGACCAACTTTGAGTGCAAAGGTCACTCACTGATCAGTAATTCTATTTTTCCATCTAGTTCCTGTATGGTTGACTTTATGTTCTTTATGAGTGAGATGTTTTGTATTCCTTTCAAATTAGAGAGTGAGTGTTTCTTTCCTTGTTATTTATGAGTGAGATGTTTCATTTTCCTTGTTATTTTGGAGTGAGTTGTTTCATTTTCCTTGTTATTTATTAGTGAGTTGTTTCGTTTTTCTTGTTATTTATGAGTTGTTTCATTTTCTGTGTTATTTATGAGTTGTTTCATGTTCTGTGTTATATATGAGTTGTTGCATTTTCTGTATCATTTATGTGTTGTTTCATTTTCCGTGTTATTTATGAGTTGTTTCATTTCCCATGTTATTTATGAGTTGTTTCATTTCCTTGTTTGTGAGTGAGTTGTTTTGTTTTCCTTGTTATTTATGAGGCAGTTCTTTTGTTTTCCTGGTCAAATTATCCATTTTCTTCTTGATTATTTAAATTATAAAACATTCTTTTCTTCCAATGCCAATTTTGCTCTGGCTGAAACTTTCATTCCAATTTTACTTTTTAATCATTTAATGTATTCGTTTTGTTTTCCAATGCTACATTGTTGTTGTGCTTTCTTTTCTGTGTTCGCATTCTTTAAATATGTTCTAGATAAAAGATTTCTGTTGCTTTTACTTGTTCTTTCCAAGTTCAATCCATTCTTATTCTAAGTTTAACATAGTGTCTCATAATGCAATGGAGCCGAGATATATGCCCGCAGGTCGCAAACAGATCTGTTCCCACTGGCATTAACTGTTCTGCTCTTTTCAAATGTGTAAACTTCAGTTTTATCCACCAATGTAAACTTCAGAAACATTTGTGAAGCCCTGATCAAAACTCCAACCCAGAAATCCACCTTCACTGTTTGTGTTCAAGACTGAAACCAACTGGATTGGAAGGTTTGAAGGTGGTTTTCTTGTTTGGAGGACTTCCCAAAGGGTTCTGGATTTTGGATAATGATTGAAGAAAGTGGAATTTGTAGTCAACGCTGGTGGGAACAGATCTGTTTGCAGGCTGTTGGCTCCATAGATACGCGATGCTATATTAAGCTTAGTTATTGTTTGTCGAGCATTTTCAAAATTCACTGAGATTCTGATCTCTTAATCTGGTTTTCAACCTCTAGTTTTTGTACTAAATTTCAATGTAATAACTTAAATATTTTGTGTTGACCAATTGTATTGTACCAAACCTGATCAGTGAACCTCTGGCACCCAATGACTCAAATTTCCAAAAACAAAATTGCAAAAGGAACTGAACGGATCTGTTTTTACAATGACTGGTCTAAAGCAGCGATGATCTGAATGTCTCTCTCTCTTGTTGCATGTCTTACATCTACTTACAGTAAAATATATGCTCGAAAGAATGAATGCATATTTTTTATCTCTCGGGCAAATGTTGCCTGAAGGTTATTGTCATTTTCAGTGTCGTCTGTCTGTCCGTCTGTCCATCTTTATTATGGATGCCCTATCTCAAGAAGGATTATAGCAAGGCATTGTAAATTCATACCACCTATGCATCTGGTGAAGGGTCAGAAGCCTATTGAAAATGACCGACCTTGTCCTATTTTATCAAGGGCAGGTGGTTAGGTGGGCATGGGTTCGTGTTGCTTCAATGCATTTTGCTGAGAAGCAACAGAGTCCTTAGTATTGTGATGCCTAGCACTGTAATGATATCACTTATCTTTGTTGCACCATGTGAAGCATCCAGTCTGTGTCTTGTGTGCTGCCCTCAAGTGTTTTATAGGGTGGATGGAGGGTGTCTTCTAATCAATCACCATTTGCATATGAATTTGAAGACCTGAGCTTTAAGCCTTAAAAAATATTGCAAATACTAGAATTTGACCTTGGTAAAATAGTGAATAGAATTTAATGTCGCTTTCAACAATATTTCAGCTATATCGCAACGAACCAAGTAAGCGCCACTCAAGCTAAGCTGCTAAGCTTCTTCAAAGATTTCTTCTTTAAAGTAGCAGGAACGCA